>SDVV010001852.1:0-24439 GCA_016164225.1 Gammarus roeselii
TGAGTGGAGAATGGTTGTGAATGGTTGATTTTGACGCTGCTCTGATGTGCTTTCCCGCCCTTGGCATCCCGCTGTCGGAATGGTCGTGGGTGGGGGGGGCCCGGCCATTATGACGCGGCGGGGGTAAACCAGTGAAAACTGTGGGCCCTGCTGCTGACGACGGTTCCTCGGTACATTCGGGACCCAGAGTGTAAGTTGAGGGGCTACCGGCCGGACCCTTTAGCACAAAAGGGCTAAGTTGTGTGAATGTGAGCGTGTGAGGGTGTGAGGTGCGCCTTGCCGTCGGCCACCCCCCTTTCTGGGGGATGCGGCCTAGTGTCTGTATCTGTATCAAATTTCCTTAAACTTGTCTCAGACTTCTTCTTAACAACTCTTCTAATGGTCGTCGCTTACAAACATTTGATCATACACACGCACGCACACACAGACACGCACACTCAAACATACGCATAACGGTTCTAACTATTCTCCTTTCGGGTGGCATATAACAGCCAAGTTGCGCTCTTTCTCTCTTGCAAACTTTTTCTACGACTATTCCTTCTTCTTTCCATTTATGCTGTTCTCATGCGTGAAATTCCCTACACCTAGTGTAGATCTCATGCATGGGATCCCTGTTTTCTATCTATTCTTCACCTTCCCCCTCAGCAGGTGTTGGAGCGCGTAGCGTGGCACCTTAACGACTTCTGCAGATCCTGGGGCTCTGAAGCAGGGTAGGTAGTGTATTATTCCTCCTTACTGCCATCCGGGGAGTGCTGGGGCAGTATGGCCTCAGCACCTTAGTAGCTTCTGTACCTCCTGTGGCACCCGTACATACCCTAGACGTTCGTCGCGTGAAGTACTTTGACTTTGCGCAATAGTAAACCTAACTGGAACCTTATAAGAAGAAAAACATAGACTAACTTGATGCAGCACTGTTAGCTAATTTGACATTCGGCGCCAGTAGGACGATGGCTCCAGCGCGCTAGAAAGTCTCGTCACTCTAATCTAATACTCTTTAATAAATCGTATTACCTTGACATTTTCGCGCTCTTCCTTAGGGCATCAGCTGGACGCCCATCAACTTCTTCAACAACGCGATCGTGTGCGAGCTAATCGAGGCAAAGCGCCCCGTGGGCATCGTCTGCGTGCTGGACGACACGTGCGCCACCATGAGTGCGGTGTCAGAGGGCGCAGATAGCGACTTCAGGCGCAAGATGGACGCCCAGGTGAGAAGAAGTGGAAGGTGGATTGGCTGAAAGATTTGAACAGTTTAGAGGTGCTAAAGCCACCCTTAGCCATTGGAATTCAGGTATGATGTTATTATTTTACATCTCCCAGGGTACAATTATTGCTACACTTGGGTAATTTAGTCCTACAAGGTACATAATAGTCGTTAATGTCGGCAGTCTTTCAACGGTTTTTGAACCGTTAAAAGCAGGGACTGATCAAGAAAGGAGGACTGATCATGAACTTATCTGCGGGGGATGGTACTGCACTTGCAGTGACTGCTCTAGGGGCTAGGATTTAGAGAACCGTAATATAATTAGTTAGCGATAAAAAAAAAGATGGGCGGGAAATTTAATTGATCATTCATTGCTATCTATTTCAATTGCTGAAAACTCGAATTTGCGAACTCGTTAAGCAACTAGAAAGAAATATCAATACCGTAGTAGCTTATTCATTTTGATTAATTAATAGTCAAACAGTTGCTCTTTCAATACTGTCTACGAATGAGAAATCAGTACATAATGTTGTCTGTTAGGATGCAATGACCTTGCCAAGGTTAGGACGCATCTTGCTCTCATGTGTCGACGTTTTATGCCCGATATCTTGGCACTGCTTGGTGTGCTAACTACATCTACTATGCGATGTTATTCCTGCCGAAAAAACAGTTGTATGGCTAACGCACTTTCAAGCTGTCGAAAATCCGCAGAAACCACGTCGCTAAATATGGGCTCTGCGTGGAGTAGTTATTCATTGCACAACAGGTGGTCCTCATCTTGTAAATGTTCATATTATTCTGGTGTTCCCCCCTAGGCATCTGTTAGGTTTACGGGCCGCACGGAGTCACGGTCAAAACGGGGGGGGTGAACACCCTTATTTCCCTTCAGACTCCCCTCTTCTTCACCCTTTACCATCTCTTCTTTTCTCCCCCATCCTGATTTGCTTGATTTTTTTACCTCATTTGCATTTTATGTTCAGTTCAAATTTCCGTAAATTTGTCTCAGACTACTTCTTAACAACTCTCCTAATAGTCGCTGCACACAAACACTCACAAATACACACGCACGCACACACAGACACACACACTGGGACGTTCACATGCCGGTTCTATCGATTCTCCTTTCGGGTGGCAAATAACAGCCAAGTGGCGCTCTTTCTTTCATGCAACCTTTTTCTACGATTATTCCTTCTTCTTCTTTCCATTCTTGCTGTTCTCATGCGTGAAATTCTCTACACCTAGTGTAGATCTCATGCATGGCATCCCCGTTTTCTGTCTCTTCTTAATCATCACCCTCAGCAGGTGTTGGAGCGCGTAGCCCGCACCTTAAGGACTACCGCCGATCCTTGGGGCTCTGAAGCAGGGTAGGTAGTGTGTTATTCCTTCTTCCTGCTATCCGGGAAGTGCTGGGACCATATGGCCTCAGCACCTTAGAAGTTCCTGTACCTTCTGTGGCACCCGTACATACCATAGACGTTTGCCGCGTAAAGGACTTTGACTTTGCGCAGTAGTAAACCTTAACTCGAACATTTAAAAAGGAGAAAAACAAAGACTAACCTGATGCAGCACTGCTTGCTAGTTTGACATTCGGTGCCAGAAACACGATGATTCCAGCGCGCTAGAAAGCCTCGTCACCCACTCTAATCTATTCTGGTATTGAACAAATGAATATCATATGTCCAACACTTCACGGCATAAAACATTTTGACATAAAAAGTTTGTAACTTCATTGTTCGACGCAATTCTCTTCTTCCTTCGACAGCTGGGCAATCACCATCACTACATGCCCTTCAAGAACGGCTTCACCATTAAGCACTACGCCGGCGCCGTATCGTATCACGTCGAGGGGTTTTGTGAGAAAAACAGGGATGTCCTCAACGTGGATATTATTGAGGTAAGTACTCACATGATCGTATCATATTTTCTCCACAACCACCCAAATTTATACGTATATTTTTTTGTTGATAAGAGTAGGTAGCTATCTAATTTTTCACCGCTGCACTTTCTTCATATGCTGGTCGTTGCAGGTGATGCAGTCCAGCGAACATGCTTTCGTGCGAAGACTTTTCCCTGAGAACGTGACTGAACTTAGCCGCGGCCGACCCACCACCGTCGGCAGCAAGATCAGGACGCAAGCCAATCAACTCGTGGACACTCTGACGATGTGTGTGCCGCATTACATCCGCTGCATCAAGCCCAATGAGACCAAGAAACCGCGGGACTGGGACAATGACAGGGTCAAACATCAGGTGAGTGTTTGGTGAGGCAGAGTATAGGGCGAGATGATTAAATTAGAGTGATCAGGGTTACTAGCTAGGTGGTGAGAAAAGAAGATAGCTCCTACAGCGGGATATCAGGCGAGAATTTTGATGCCAATGGGACAAAATGGCAGGGCGAGGGTGACTTGCACTTGGGAGTTGCAGCTCTCTGCCGCTGCAAGTCGCTAAGATGTAGATGACTTGGTTAGTCATACAATGTGAATTTCAGTCTTGAGGCACTTAGTCGACCGGCCGGCTCATGGTCTGCTGAGAGGGTGTTTGTACAGCCCGGATACATTTTAGACTAGACAGGAGCGTAGCCATGCATGGCGGTGAGACTAGAAAGCGGGTCTCGGTAAAACTTGTGCTACGAAAATCTACGGTCACATGACTATTTGCAATTGAAATAAATGGTGAGGGTGGAGAGGATGACAAGTCTCATTTTGGTGAGACAGTGCATTCTTACCACTGAATATTACGGCTCTGGGCGACTGCGAACTAGAACTGCCCTGCCAGGTTGAAAAGTTGTTGTGGAAAATGTCAGGTTTTTCAAAAATTGTTAATGAACAACAATGAATAATCTGAAGAAAAACCACTCGTTTTTTGTAACACATGTTATTTAAAGATGAATACTGAAAACAATATCAAAATTTACGCACAGAGGTAGAATGATTGTAATTCGGTTCTCTGTGTCTCTAGTAAAGAACGAAGGATTACAATAATTCTGCAAGGGACTTGACCTTATGGCTACCCCTTATTTCTCGAGTCACAAAGTCCACAGTTGGAACCTGACGAGTAAGACCTGTAAATTGGTCAACAAAAAGAAATAGTTTTATAAATTGATTCCTCTTTTATTTTTGTTGTTCTATAAGTGTATAATGTCTCGATGTTTTCTTACTGTTGATTAGTTTTTAAAATTTCCCTTTTTTGGTGATTTATATTTGCATTGCTGATTTCTCATATTAATTTATGCTTCTATCCATTTTGGATATTTTGTAAAGCTTTTCATCCTTCATCAGATATGACATAGCGCCACACTAAGTTCAACACTAACCAAAGAGCATTTAAATGCAAGTTGTGTCAATGTTCAAAGACCTTAAGTAACATGGGGAAGAAAGCATTGACCCAGCATGCTAGGACGTGATTAGCACATAGCCTGTACATAGCCGGCGAAAGAAACATTACCTCATCAGTAGAGACGATGTCTTCATGACGTGGGCGTTCCTCTGCAGCAGCATCCGGGCTGATGTTCCCATCAGCCCGGATGCGAGCTCTAGATTCAGCACTGGACCAGCATGTTGGTACAGTGACACAAGGTCGAAGCTCTTCTGTTCAAAAACTTGTTGTTATTGCTCAACCCAAACTCCCCCTGCGATGGAGGAGCCACGGCCAGCGCACAGCCCGAGGCCCAGGAACCCACCGATGTGTGCGTGTGTTGGGGGTGCTGCCGCAGTTGACAGGCCCTATATTAGGCCTGCACCCCTGAAGTAGCTGATACTGTCGCGCGAGCGCTCCTATAGGTCACGCACCGACGTGATGTTATGGTGGAGCCTGTCGGGTGCGGTAGTTGGGCACGACGTCATGACGTGCTCGACCGTATCGGGTGAACCCCGGCACCGCAAGCTGAGATCGGAAGGGACATTTCCCAGTCTATGCTGGTATCACTGTAGGGCCGTGTGGCGCCCGCACCGCGTGGCGCCCGCACCGCAGCCTTGACAGGTGGACCCTATCACCCCTGGACAACCCCGACTCTTCCAACTCCACCCTAGGCGGGTGGCTCTGCAAGATTGTGTTGACTCTGTGCAAGAGCTGTGAAGTGTGTGTGTATCTGTTTCTGCATAGATGTGTGTTATCTGTAGGTTCAAGAATGGTCGCGTAAAAGGAACCGAAGTGTGTTGCCGGTGTGTTATGTAAGTGTCGGTTGATTGGACGAGGGTGAAGTAGGTTGTGGCTGGGGCAGTGCCAGGTCTGAAAACTTGTTGAAGAATTGGGTCCCTCTCATATCAAGATGATGCTTGAGAGGGAGGACCTTGGTTTCTTCATGCAAGTGCGGAATGGGTGTGGTCTGTGTACAGCCCGATGCGATGCGCAAGGCCGTGTTCTGTATTCTTTGCAGGAAGTTAATGTGTGTGGGTGCAAGGTCAGAGGGCCAAGCGGTGTTAGCGTAGAGATTACGTGCCTGATGAATTGTTTGTATAGTGTTGTAATTGATTCTTGGAGTGACCGTAAGAGGTTGCAATGAGTACCATAGAACCGTTTAATCTGGGTCTGGTAGAACTGAACGTAGGTGTGACATAAGAAGATATTCCCCCTACCTAATAAATTATCGTTCAACCTAGGCCATACCGATCAACAAAACATGAAAGTGCTCGTTTCTCGGCCATGTTTTTTCCATTCTGAGATAGCTCCTTCTGAGATATGTCCTTTTTTCCAAAAACACTCCTTTGAAAAGTTAAATGTTCCGGTTTACTCAGTGTCATGATGTTTTTACATTATAACTTAAAAGGAGCAAATGGATTTCAGTGTTCGTTTTTGGGACACGGAAAAGAATCTTATAGTTGGCCGTTACCTCGGGACGCTATTCTTTGGACATGCAAGACTTAGAGCCAGAGATAGAGACTCACACTTTCAAGAGGGTATTGCTGAGTCGGAAGACTAAAACTACTACAGATTTCAATGAATAGACCAAATATCAACAAAAAGTTCTATGAAGACATGATAGTGATAGGAAGCTTTTGCAACCAGAACTTCCAGAGCTGATAGAAATGGGATCGTGTGACTTACACGTAGTGCATGGAGTATAGAAGGCAGGGTTCCAATCTACTGGATGGAAATTGAATGCGATTGTAAAGTCCCTTCGGTATCTGTTCAATGAGTCGCCAGCAAGAATTGGTGACAAGTAAAATATCACCAGCAGTAATGGTTTTCCTTTGTGATTTTGTAGAACGCGGTGGTTAAACGACCGAAAGGTTGCGTAACTAAATGTATTCATGAAGTGTCCAAATTTCCCAAGAGCAAAATCTCAGTGTTCACATCTTTCAAAACTGTACGCGACGCGGTAAATGACAAATTAATTATTGTCAAGCTTAATATATTTATCAATTTAGCTTAAATCATGCAATCATTTCTGTAAATGTTTCAAAATGGCTAACCCATGGTTCCATTTATTTGGCAAAAGGTGCAGAAAGTTGTCACAATGGCAATGAAGATTTTCGGCAAGAAATCACTTGTCTAATATGTCAATGTCTCCAGTTTTAATTTATTTTCTAAAGATGCTAAGAATGCTGTTCCGATAGACAAAGTTGGAATTGGATTTGCTGCCAAAACATCACTGATTAAGTCTGAAGTATTAAATAAAGAAAAAAAATTAAGACAGTCGCGTGAGTCACACATTTTTATCTCTGTCTTACTGATTGGTTTGGAGTGGGTCCCGATTGGGTCTTCATTTATTTACTCTAAGTTGTGTGAGTGTGAGCATATGAGTGTGTGTGTTGCGCCTTGCCGTCGGGCACCCTCCTTCATGGGGGATTTCGGCCTAGTGTCTATATCTGTTACTTTTGTCACCAAATGCATGAAATAGAAAGCAAACCTTTGAGTATTTGAGGTATTGTCAGTTTTTATTCCTGACTTGCTTCAGTTTATGTCTAGTTATTTAATTATTCCGACTGCGTCTACACCCTGAGACTGAAGCATCGGGTGGTGAGGTGAAATTCGATGCTTGTTGGAGCATCAAAAGAACCTGGTCACCGACGGATGGCCTTTTCATTAGCACTTATTTTGCTTATACACCATTATGGTTTTAATAGTTGTCTATGCAAAAGATACAGATACCGACACTAGGCCGCATCCCCCAGAAAGGGGGGTGGCCGACGGCAAGGCGCACCTCACACCCTCATACGCTCACACTCACACAACTTAGCCCTTTTACACCGATGCAAAAGGCTTCTTAGATTTGTTTGAATGGCTCCAAAAATGAATGTTAATTTTACACCAATTCATGTGGCAGCATTATCAACCTATTAATCGTATAAATGAACAGTGATATAACCATGAAAACTGATCAGTAACATGTTTCTTCCTCAGCGCATATTCTTTTGTTAAATTTTGTCCTAGCATTTCGTGTTCTATTCATCCCTTCCAACCCCCATCTCCCATAGGTCGAGTATCTCGGCCTTAAGGAGAACATCAAAGTGAAGAGAGCAGGATTCGCGTACCGTCGGCCTTTCCAAAAGTTTCTTAGCCGCTACGCCATCTTGACGCGACAGACGTGGCCGGAGTGGCGGGGCAACCCCATCGAGGGTATAAAGATCATCATGAACGAGGTCAACATGGAAAACACGCACTACCAGCTCGGAAAAACAAAGATTTTCGTCAAGGTAATAACGACAGCCAACGCGCGAAATTGTTGAATGGGTAAAGCGTTTTCTTTGCCTCACTCTAAATTTAAATTAGAAAACATGGGTTATGAGACCCTAGTGGGAAAAGTCTGACTGCTATCTCATTAGTATGAGATCAACCCATGAAGGCTGGGAGAAAGGCCTTTAACTTATGTGACTGATAAACGTAGAACATTGCCTATGTGAATCCTATACTACCAGCATCCTTGACCACCTTCATTCTAGACTATGTGTCAAAAGAAGCACTGATTTGTTCTAGATTGAACGTTGAAGCTATTGCAATTTTGGTTTCAACGTCCGTCTGTATTTTGAACGTAATGATGATGGAATAAATGTTATTCCTAACTGACAAGTGTTGCCTGTATAGTTTGCTTGTTATTACGTATCAAATAATATTACAAACGCTGGGTTTGCAGTTTTCTTTGTCCCTCTCTAACCTCTCTATCTACTTCCCTCTCTAGGATCCCGAGTCTTTGTACATGTTAGAAGAGTCTCGTGAACGCAAGTTTGATCACTACGCTCGGGTGATCCAAGCAGCCTTCAAAAAACACTTCAGGTGTGTAGCTCGGCCGTCATCCTGCACCGGTTACGCATGTCACCGAGGTAGCCGATTAGGGTTTTTGAGACAGTATCGTAACGACCATTGTTGAATTTATTACCGATGAAATAATCGCTAAATTTTAATGCTCTTTTGAACCACTCGACAGTTAATTGGCGAAGAATATAAATGTAATTACAATGGAAAAGCTGCTTTGACAATCAAACGGGATCCCAATGAACTTGGTATTAATTTAACAAAATTGTCTGAAGCATTTTATTGGTAAATCAGGAGCCATAAATTGACCGCTCCACGTTCAGATGAACTATTCAAATACTGTAACTGAAATTAGTTTTCATGATACACCTGCTTTCTGACGTCCAAGGATGAAAGATTGATTAAATCATAAATCATATATCTATTCATCAAATAGATATTCTTCACCATTGCCTGCGAAATAATGGGATTGGAATGAATGATCATTATCTTCAAAATTATGTATTCGTGATGCTGAATGATGATTGTTGTGCTTGCGACCCGCAGCAAGAAGATGCAGGTGAGTGAGAAGGATGCGGCCAGTAAGCTGCTGCTGGGACAGAAAGAAAGGCGTCGCTACTCCCTGCACCGCGCATACCACGGCGACTACCTCGGGGTGCCGCAGAGACCGGGCCTATCGAGGCTGCTTATGAAGAGGGAAAAGGTAAGAAGACCGTGTTGACTCAGCAAGCTCTAAAATCTAAGAATGGCTTAGTGATGTTCTTCTGTTTTTTCGTCTCTTGATGAAGGCTATTTGTTCTCCGCATCACCTCACCAAGCGATATAGCAAGGGTCTACCTGTTTCTTGTCTCTGAATACGGCCCATCATTGCTTCATCCAACCAAATAGCCGTCCAAAAGGGTGCCTGTAAGCGTCGAGCCGGCCGTCGCGAGATGACCTGCGCGCGGTGGCGGTGTCGGAGCGTCTGACGCCTTGGACAGAGTCAGCGCTCCCCTGGCGGACGACCCCCCCTGTTCACGTCGCCGTCGATGGCGTCGGCGTGGACGCGGCCAGTGTGCTGCCGGGCTCTTGGTCCACCGACATATACCAGACACCAGTACCACAACAAGTACAGTGTTTTTTCTCTAGTGGGAAGTGAACAACTGCCGGCGTTCCTTCCCCTCCTCATTTTCCAAGCCGGTGACATTGAACCCAACCCTGGTCCCAACGCTTACCCATGTCCCACCTGCGGGCGTCCCTACGTAGGACGCCCGCATGTCCCACCTACGTGGGACGCCCGCATGTCCCTGCGTGGGACATGGATACACAACACAAACAAACAATGCTCTTGTGTCCACAACACAAGAAACATACCACACGGGTGGCAATGCATTAACTGTCATCCAACTCACAACAGCAATACAGATATCAACAACAACATCGTTCCCCCTGCACCAACACCTGACGCCCCTCCACTTCTGGGGGGCCCCTCTCCTGTGTGTCCGGCGACCACAATAGCGACGGTTCCTCTACCCGGGTTGGGGTGGATGGATGATTATTCTTTTTATAGATCATTAACACTTTATTTTAGTGTTTTATTATTTCTTATTTCGCGTTGTGGTTGGCGTTTATCTAATCTGTGAAGCCATAGACCTTGTACCAATTTCGACGATACTATCTGTGCGCACTGGCGCGCGTACATAATACTCTGGGAGTTCTGAGTGGCTGGAGGCGAGGATTTGTTTCGTCTGAGTCACCATCTTACCTGAATAACTAAATAGTACCTCTTCTTAACCAGATCGCGTAGCTGTAAACATTGTTTTGCGTTGCTGTCCGAGCTGACTTTATCCGTGTAGCCGTAAACCTTGTATTAATCTCGACGATGCTACCTGTACGCACTAGCGTGCGTACATATTACTCTCGCAGTTCTAAATTATTGGTAGCTGAGGTCCGTTTCGTCTAAGCGTTTTTCTTATGCGCACCAGCGTGCGTCTAACGTTGCTAAAATGTTCACATTTTTCTTCGCACGCTAGCGAGCCTACTGGAATCCATGATCATCGAGCAATATGGGGGAGCCTATTATGACTCGCGTTGAGGCTCTGGTGGAACTGAGGATCAAATCATGATAAAAGCCGAAATCCGCCAGACCAAAAATTCCTCAGCAGCGGGCCCAGACGGCATATCATACATTCACCTTAAACACCTAGGGCCACACGCCATCGCGGCCCTCACAGACATTTTTAACTTTTCCGTATTACACAATTCAATACCCAACATCTGGCAACAAGCCAAAATCATCCCCATCCTGAAACCCAACGGAGTCCCTACAGACCCAGCCTCATACAAACCCATTTCCCTCCTCTCTAGCCCCTCGTAAATCTTGGAGAGACTGGTTCTAAACAAAATTAATGCACACATTCCACTCTCCCCTACACAACACAGTTTCAGGGTCCAACACTCCACAACCACACTCCTCACCAACCACACCCAGACCATCCATGAAGGCCTGAACGAAAAGAAGCCAGTCAAACGAATCCTGGTGTGCGGTCTCGATATTAGTAAGGCCTTCGACACAGTTCCAAGACACGTCCTCCTAAACAAAATACTCAATACCCACATCTATCCAAATTACAAGAAGTGGCTTGCTAATTTCCTCTCCGGTAGACATGCACACACTGTCTACAATAATAGGCTTTCTCGAATCCGCCACTTCCCCAATGGTGTCCGACAGGCATCTGTGCTTTCCTCCTCCCTTTTCAATGCCTATATGCACGACCCGCCCATTCCAACAGAACCCAACACCCACATCGGTTCATACGCGGTCGATCTCACAATACCCACACAACACCTCAAACACGAGTCCACAGCTGCACACCTCCAGCAGTACCTGAACTCTCTTAAAGTCTGGCTGCTGGACAATAGAATGAAGGTGTTCAGCAAGCCGTCCCTCACACTGTTGACTCCGGATAGCATCGAACACCGCATCCACCCGCATGTCACGCTCAACAACACTCCCATACCCCACAGCTCCACTACAACTATCCTTGGAGTGACTTATGACACGGGGATGACATTCAAGCCTCACACAATCAACATCGGCCTCAAAACCAGACCCAGACTGAACCTGTCGAGGGTACTCACTACAATTTCTTACGGTCACTCCAAGGAATCAATTACAACACTATACAAACAATTCATCAGGCCCGTAATCTCCAACGCTAACACCGCTTGGTCCTTGGACCTTGTCCCCACACCCATTAACTTCCTGCAAAGAATACAGAATACTGCCTTGCGCACTGCAACGGGTTGTACCCAATTCTTCAACAGGATTACAGACATGGCACACCCCTGCCACAACCTACTATACCCTCGTCCAACCAACCGGCAACACACTTCGGTTCCCTTAACGCGACCATTCCCTAACCTACAGATAACACATCCATGCACAAACAGATACACACACACACACTCTTTACAGCTCTTGCATTAGATTAACACAGAGTCAATACAATCTTGCAGAGCCACCCATCTGGGGTGGACGTGGAGGAGTTGGGGCTGCCCAGGGGGGACAGGGTCCACCTGTCGAGGCTGCGGTGCGGTCACCACACGGCCCTACAGTCATACCAGCATAGACTGGTAAATGTCCCTTTGGATCTCTGCTTGCGGTGCCGGGGTTCACCCGATACGGTTGAGCACGTCATGACGGCGTGTCCAACCACGCACCCGGCAGGCTCCACCATAACATCACGTCGGTGCACGACCGATGGGAGCGCCCGCGCGACAGCCTCAGCTACCTCAGGGGTGCAGGCCTCATATAGAGCCTATCAGCTGCGGTACCATTCCCAACACGCACACGGCAGTGGGTTCCCTGGCCTCGGGCTGTGCGCTGGCCGTGGCTCCTTTATCGCAGGGGGAGTTGGGGTTGAGCAACAACAACAATCCAACCAAATATTGTGGTCAAAGCCTATACATACCAAATGTAATCCCCGCACCTCAAATTATACATACTCACGACTCCTGTCGTTGCTTGAAGAATTTACAATTTAATCCGATGTTACAACAGTTTGACAAATAACATAAATATCACAATGCACATATGGTGCATAGCACGTCTTCTCCGACGTGAGTACTACTGAAGAGGGCAACTGTTCTAAACTTCCCGGGGCGATGCATTTGTCCTCCTCCAGGTGCTGTTCGCCCTCACGGTCGACAAGTTTGACCGCCAGTTCCGGCCCCAGAAGCGCGACTTGATTGTGACGGGGCAGCAAGTCCTCCTGGTGGGGAGAGAGCGGCAGAACAAAAGCCCTCACAAGGGGCAGGTGGAGGAGGTTGTCAAAAGGAAGATACCACTTCTCAGCATCACACAGGTACATGTAACTGCGGCATTGGTTGTTAAGGTGATATTTTTTTTGATCAGCTTCAAGACCTTGCAGTAGTAGCAGCAGCCAATAGTGAGATAAGATTAGAGCGATAGGACTTTTTAATGCATTTGAGTCGCAAATGAGCTTATCATCGGTGAAAAAGATTCCGACCATTTGTTAGAGATACGCTTGGCATACGCTCCTGGTCACAATTACGTCATCCCTGCTCCCCCTACGGGGGAGCCTTTTATGACTCACGTTGAGGCTCTGGTAGAAATGAGGCCCAAATCAATCAATCAATCATCCCTGTTAAGGACGTCGTCAAACTTTTGCTTGTTAGCTACCTACTCTCTTCAGTGGCCTTGTAACGTGAACTGCCATTAAATGAAATGCAGCATCTTTGACGTATCGCGTGAGGCATAATGTCTCTAGTCGTAAGTGTCACTGGCGGAAAGTGTCACTGTTGAATAGAGGTGACGATTTGCTAACGTTTTGTGAGACTCATGTTGCGATTGAGTTTTGGGGCGAAAATTTTGTAACTCAAGATTTGGGATGTTTCAACGCCTAATGGTTGCGGGTGGTAGCTAATAACAGAGGCACAACGAAGTCGTAGAGGGAAGCTACTTAAAATTCCGTTTATTTCATGTTATTCTGATGTGTACATGAATCACCAACTCTACAGCCATACTCTCTATAACTTGTCGACACAATGCTGCTTATCTCCTCTCATAACGCTCACGCTCTGGTTTTAGGTCGTTCTCTCTAAGTGGCAAGACGACTTTATACTCCTCCACGTCACGGACGACTACTCGTCGCTGCTGCAAGTGCGGCTCAAGACTGAGATGTTGTTGGTGCTGACGAGGGCGATGCAGGCGCTGGGGGGACAGGCACTACCAATCACCTTCCAAAACACGTGAGCGGTCGAACACTTTGTCAAGACGGAACATTTATTTACTTAAAATGCCTCAGTTGCGCAGAAAATTAGTTTGGATCAATGCACAGCTGTTGTGTTGAGAAAAATGTACGTTTAGCTCTAAACGTTGCCATGCGTGGACTTTAAATATAGATGTACACATACCGATCTATTCAAGGAAGTGTCTTCATTTTATTTGTAGATTCAGGAATGCCTACAATTCGTGAACATAATGATTCAATTTACATTTTACAGTAATGATGATCTGCGAGAATAAATGCAGCCAACTAGTGGGTTAAGTATTTTTTTTCGTCACGTCCGTGTTTTCTTGCAGCATGAGCTACGCAGTGCGCAAGACCGGCTGGCGCGGGGGCGCTGCTCGTAAGGTGGTGTTCGACAGTAACGGGCCGTCGGACGAGCCCGACCTGATTAAGAATACCGTGGGCAGCACACTTACGGTCCGGATTAAGAGAGGCCTGCCCTCCAACTCGAAACCTTCCTCGGCTCCTGTTGACCCTGAGATTAGGCAATTGACAGCCAAATTTCGTAACAGCTCCATACAAACGAATGGTGGTGGGGCTGGTAGACAAGACCACGGTCAGCCATCGAGGAATCAGTTACAACCTGGCCGGGGCAGCGTGCATGCCCCTCGTGGTGGAGGAGGCAGACCGAGCCAGAGGCCACCACACGCTGTTGCGCCGAGTGGAGCCAACCGAGGACCGTCCGCATGGGCTCCGCAGATGAGTGGTCGTGGAGGCCATATCGCCCACTCCCCGCCTCAAAACCCTCCTCCACCACCTCAAGAGCCCGCCCCCGCTAATCAGCCCAGAATAGCCCCCGCTGGGCAAAGGCCGCCTACCCTCAACAGACCTCTTCCTCCAAAACCCATCATTAGACCAAAAGTTCGAGCCTTATTCGCGTGAGTGAAACCATGAGGAATTTGTGTGTATTAATAGGATTGTATGACTCTGGTTCAGCTTAGGAGTTTTCGTTTATTAGATATATTTAACTTCCTCAGTTTTTTTAGGTCCATGTCTATTAATACGCCGCAGCCTTATCCAAGAGTTTATATAAGAAGCGAAGAAGAAAATATTAAACGGGTACATTAGTAAAGTGTTGAAAAGCTCTTAGATGAACCTGTATAGAGCTTTGCGCAGAGGCAGTTCTTGGATGAACCTGTACAGAACTTCGCGCAGAGGCAGGATCATAATCAATGAGGGGACTACGACATAACCATAGCAAACCGCTCTCTGCGCGCAATGCTGAATAGTATTGACGTATTTAAGTTTTGGCATTGTTGAAGTTTAGTTAGATTGACGAGCATCCCCCTCCCCCCCCTCTAGTCATCTGTAAAGTTCACGGGCCGCAAGGAGTCACGGCGAAACCGGGGGGGGGGTGAACACCCTTATTTCCCTTCAGACTCTCCTCTTCAACACCCTTCATTATCTCTCCTTTTCTCACCCATCCTGATTTGCTTAACTTTGATTAACCTCATTTTTCATCTTATTTTTAGTTAAAATTTCATTAAACTTGTCTCAGACTGTTTCTTAACCACTCTCCTAATATTTGTTGCACCCAAACACACACACACACACGCACGCACACACATACGCACACATGCAAACGCACACGCACGCACACAAACGCGCGTACTCACGCGTGCACACACCGGTTCTAACTATTCTCCTTTCGGGTGGCAAGTAACAGCCTAGTTGAGCTCTTTCATGCAACCTTTTTCTACGACTTCCTATTCATTCTTCTTTCTATTCTTGCTGTTCTCATGCGTGAACTTCCCTACACCTAGTGTAGATCTCATGCATGGTACTACTACCTAACCTGCTTCAGAGCCACTACTACAAATCCATGTGGCTCTGAAGCAGGTTAGGTAGTGTGTTAATCCTCCTTACTGCCATCCGGGGAGTGCTGGGACCATATATCCTCCTGTACCTTCAATGGCACCCGTACATACCATAGACGTTCGCCGCGTAAAGGACTTTGTGCAGTAGTAAACCCAACTCGAACGGTAAAAGAAGAAAAAACGAAGACTAACTTGATGCAGCACTGCTTGCTGTTTTGTCGACGTCTGAAGGACGTTTGCTCCAGCACGCTAGAAAGCCTCGTCACTCTAATCTAATCGACCAGCGTCCGTCAAGAAATCTAACATCATCTCTTCAAAGCAGCTTTGTGCAGAGGCAGTATTGTAAACAATGAGCAGAGTGTGAACAGTTGAGCATTCTATCGATACTGTTCTTTGCGTATAAAGCTGAAATGTTTGAAAGATTTCAGGGTATTGACTTTTCTCGGAATATAAGAGCCTTCTACCGCTCTAAGATGAATTACACTCAGAGGCCAAACATCGTCTTGTTTAACAAGTTTTCAACTTATAAGAGATCGACTATCATCTCAAGCACCTCTAAATGGATGCCTCTTGGAGAAGTCCTAAGTTCCCTCGCCTGCCAGTGGCGTCTTTGTCAACCATCAAACTTGGGTTCTCATTTTATTGTGTTAATATAATTTGCTGCACTACAGGTGCAAAGATCCCCTCCATCATCCCTCTTTTCAGTTCATGGTTACACTCACCCTTGGTGCACAGCGAAGCATGGTTTGTATGTAATATTAGACTCCTACTGACCTTTGCAAAGAACCCTTTGATAGCACAGGTTAGTCCCTTATTTGTGCTGTGGCCTTGAACTGCACGTTTGCTTGCCTAAAATTTGGTCGTGTACAGTACATTGAAATCGGTAAATCCGGTGTAGAGGCCATCGAGAGTGAACTCTGCTTGCCCTTGGCATGAACCGGGGGTCCGATGAAGGAAAAGAACAAACCCAATTCAAGTAAAGCCAGCATCGCCTCCGGAGTGACAAAGACCAGGACCCCAACAGCAAAGAACGCCAGCCTCTTCAAGACGAACAGCGCCACCTCAGCCGAGGACGACCGGACCAATGACCGCATCGCGGAGTTGACCAGAAGCATTCGCAAAATTACAAATTTACTAAACTAATCACCCGGGCTTTCCAAGCAGGAAACTGAAGACTTCACCGCAAAATTCAGCACAAGCGACGACCGTATAACGAGACTAGAGTATTATGTCAAAGCTATATCTCTTCGAATTCACGAACTCTTGAAGAACCGACAAACCAAGAAACCCGCGACGTACGCATGTTCCTTAACCAGCTGTGCGCAGAGGCAGTATCGTAACCAATGAGTGACCAGTGAGTTCGAGTACACCATCGCAAACTGTTCTTCGCGTCTACTCCAGAGCTTACAAGTTTCTAGGGTCAGATACAGATTCAGACACTAGGCCGCATCCCCCAGAAAGGGGGGTGGCCGACGGCAAGGTGCACCTCACACCCTCATACGCTCACACTCGCACAACTTAGCCCTTTTGTGCTAAAGGGTCCGGCCGGTACCCCCGCAACATACACTCTGGGTCACGAGTGCAGTTCGAGGATCCATTGTCAGCAGCAGGGCCCAACATTTTTCACTGGTTTACCTCCGCCGCGTCCTAATGACCGCCCCCCCACCCACGACCATCCCGACAGCAGGATGCCAAAGGCGTGAAAGCACATTAGAGCAGCGTCAAAATCAACCATTCACAACCATTCTCCACTCACGCCTGTTCATTGCACGCTTTCTCGCCACATCCACATTCATGTCTCTCCTTCCTAACGCCTGCTTCACACCATCCATCCACCCAAACTTCGGTCTACCTCTAGGCCTGCGACCACTCGCCTCCGCATTCATCACCCTTTTCACCAATCTCCCTTCATCCTACCTCTCCGTGTGCCTGAACCATCTCAGAATCCGCGAATCCACTCTGTCCTCCAACTTCTTCTCATCTCTGTTCTGATTCGAACCATGTCGTTGGTGATCCGGTCTCTCAGCGTTACTCCAGCCATGCTCCTCGAACATTTCATCTCGAAAACATCCAACCTTCTTCTCTCCTCTGCTCTCACCCCCAAGTCTCAGCTCCGTAGAGCACAGTTGGGACAACAACACCCCCAACGTCCTACAGCTCATTACACTCTTCAGTGCACCCTACACTTTACACCCCTCTTCCACTCGCGCCTTCACTTCAGTTTCCACTAATTCAGTTATCTCCATATGGGAGCCCAGATACTTGAAACACTCACGAACTTCCTCCAAAAGCTCTCCATTTAGGGCGACACTAATTTTGCTCACATAGAAAGTCCTCGAGCATCTCGATACTTTACTCTTACTCACGTTCACTCGAAACTTCCTATCACACACTCTACCAAACTCACACTAGCCTACATAGCTTCTCCTCTGAATCCGCAATCAGGACCGTATTATCAGCAAATAGCAACTGGCTCAACTGCCAACTCCGCCCATTCGCTTCCCACAGTTCCAAGCCACGACCCAGCACACTCGCGTTCACCTCCCTGACCATTCCATCCATAAGACGTTGATCAGCCAGGGAGACATCAAGCAGCCTTGTCTCAGTCCCACTTTCACTGTGAATCAATCACTCACCTCGCTTTCCATTCTGACACATGCTCGGCTTCCAACATAGAAACTCTGCACCGCTTCCAACAGACGTCCGCCCACTCCATACAAACGCAACAACCTCCACGGTGCTTCCCTGTCAATCCTGTCGTATGCCTTCTCTAGATCCATGAAAGCCCAGAACACATCCTTTCCTTAGGCAAGGTACTTCTTACAGACCTGTCTCACTGCAAAAATCTGATCGGCACACCCTCTACCACTCCTAAAGCCACACTGTTCCTCTCCAATTGTGCATTCTGCACAGTCTCTAATCCTTTTGATTAGCACTCTCCCGTACAACTTACCAGCCACGCATAACAGACTGATACCACTCGAGTTGCAGCATTCATTTTTATCACCTTTGCCCTTATATAGCGGAACGATGCAGGCACTTTGCCACTCAATCGGTACCACGCCTGCCACAAAACACAAGTTTAGTAACCTCACCAACCATTCGACAATCGTTACTCCACCCTTCTTCAGGCACTCAGTCGCAACGCCATCTAAACCAGGGGCTTTCCATGCTTTCATCTCGTCCACCGCATCCAGCACCTTTTCCCTGGTAATGTCCTACACAAGTCTTTCTCCCAAAACTGGCATCCGAGCACCACCACCCACATTAACAATGTCAGCCTCTCTCATCCTCGACATTCAACTACTCACTCATCAAAATACTCGGCCCACTTCTTCCGTACATCACTACTTTCCAACAACAACTGTCCATTTTCATCTTTCACCACTTCCTCTTTTCTGGTCTCTCCCTTTCTCACCCTCTTAACCTCTTTCCAGAACATCTTTTTGTTCTCCTCAAAATTCTGACACAGCCGTCTGTCCCACCGGGCATCAGCGTCCCTTTTGGCTCTTCTCACCACCCGCTTCACCTCGCTTCTCCTCTCTTTGTAGCTTTCATAAGCCACCACCGACTTCACCTGCAACCATTCCTCAAACGCTCCTCTTTTCCGTGCCACCGCCAGTTTTACCTCCTCGTTGAACCACTCGCAACCTTCTCTTCTGCACCCGCCTACACGGCGCGCACTACACACCTTCTTCGCTCATCTCAGCAACGCATCCCTTAACGCCTCCCATTCTTCCTCCACATGTTTCAGGTCCTGTCCTCTAACGTTGTTATATTCTTCCTTTAACGCCTGCTGGAACTCCTCAGCTCTACTTCTCACATTCAATCCACTCGCTTTCACTACATCTCTTCTCCTCCCACTCGTTTGTTGCCCTTCCACTTCTGTTCCACTCGGAATCTACCTTCCACCAGCAGATGGTCAGACACTCCTCCACCCTCCAATCTCAACACCCGCACATCCAACAGCCTCCCGACCACTCTCCTCGATATCAGCACGAAATCCATCAGTGCTCTCTTCACCACTGCACGCACCATGGGCCATCCTTACCCATGTGTACTTGTGGATATCTCGTTTCTTGGACAAACTGTTCCCGACCACCAACTCCTGCTCCATACACAGACCTATCAGGTTTTCTCCACTGTCATTTCTACCGGGAACGCCATACCTACCTATCACATTCTCCATCACTACATCTCCAACTCTCGCATTAAGGTCACCCAGCACAACTACATTGAAATGACCTCCAAAAATCTCAATACACTCACTCAGGTCAGTCCAGAATTGCTCCCTCTCCTGTTCGCTCCTCTCGCTTCCAGGTCCGTATGCACTCACAAATACCCATCTTTCTACGCCTAACTCAACTTTCACCCACACCTTCTCGTGCACAACCTTCCTCCACACCAAACTTTCTTCCACTTACCACACCAAATTCACATTCGCTCTTACCTTTCAATTTCGTCTCACTCAGCGCCAACACATCTAACTTCCTTCTCACAAACATCTCACCAATCTCTCCTCTTTACCTCATTCGTACTACAGCTACGTCCATTCAGCGACCCTAACACTTGGGTTCGGAGAGGGGTGAGCCTCTCCTCCCCCTGCTCGTCTTGCCATCTTTGAGGAAGGGTTTTACAGAGAATGGGATTTCTAGCCCCTTCGCTCCACCCCTTTTAGTCGCCTTTTACGACTCGCAGAGGTTACGGTAGCACGATTCTACTTCTGGCTAATGAGCGAAGGCCCAGATTGTGCCCGAACGTCAGCGCCAGCGGTGACGTTTCTAGGGTATTGAAGCTTATTTATTTGCTGTATCAAAATAAGAGCCGGTCAGTTCTATAAGCCGAATATCGCTCCGAGACTGAGAATATCGTCTTGTAATGGTTAAAGCTTCCAACTTAATTGGAGAGATCGACTATCGTCTCTTTAGAGCAATATCAATAAGGCACCTCAGAGGGATATCCCTTGGGGTTATCCCAGGCTCACCCGCCTTCCCGCGGCGTCCTCGTTAGCCACCAAATTTCATTTGTCCCTTCCTGTAAATATGTTTTGATTTAAAAGATCCCTCCACCGTCCCCCCCTTTCAGTTGTAGCTACATCCCCTCTCTTGGTGCACAAAAACGTGAGTCCCCTCTGACACCCGGGTTTGAAAATTATAATCGAAACCAATTGAAAAAAGTGATAGAAACAAAGTTCCACAAACAAAATAAAAATTAAAATTAATTTTAGGAGTAAATGTAAGGATTAGGTAAGTGTATATATTGGTATATACAATGAAAATACAAGTGAAGAAGGGCCCACCTTCAGTCACCCAGAACCTCGGATATAAGCCTGGGATCAAACAATGGGCAAGACCAACCCCTATCGGAGAGGGGCTGACGGCCCCTCCAGAGCACCGAACTCAAACCTGTCTGCGAGAAAGAACAACGAACCCCTCAGAAGTTCCTAATCGACAGGAGACCTGACTCGGGTCGTAGTCGATGACACAAATGAACGCTTCTCGAAGCTGGACGCGAATATAATCTGAATGCAGAATGTCCGGGGCAAGATAAGCAAAATGATGGGCCTTCCCGAACTGGAGACGGAGGACTGCTCAGCGCCCTCCAGCAAAGTCTGTGAACGCCTCACTAAAGTCGAGAACCTTTTTGCAACTATGAATGTCCGACTGGAAGAGCTGATGAAGAGTATAGAAGCCAGGGAACCCGTAACCTGTTCGTTTGCTTCCGCCTCTAACCTCTCTGATAACATCTCTCTCCTCTCAGCCGAAACTCATTATGCCCGAACACTAAGAAACGTAAAGAGGAGACAATACACTCGATTTGATGATCACAACCAATTCAATAACGGCCCTAAATTCCCCGAATACTTGAAAATGACATTCGATGTCAATGACAGACCGGATATTTGCCTATATAAACTACGAGAAGAACTGGGTTACATGACTGGGCGTCCATCTCTCAACCTCACCGCCAGCGGTGACGATAGCTTCACCATTAAAGTAGACACAAAACTTCAAAGTGACACTATGTTTTCCTAAACAAGAATATGCGTAAAGCCGTGCAAAATCATACCACACCAAAAATTTTCCATGAGCTCAGGCCTGATTTACATCGAGGGTCTCCCTAATGATTGCTTTGCGCAGAGGCAGTATCGTGACCAATGACACAACTAACTGAGTTTGAAATTAACATCGCATTCTGTTCTTCGCGTCTAAGCTCAAAAATTTGCAAGTTTTCAGGGTATAGAAGCTTATTTTTTTTGCTGTATCAAATAAGAGCCGGTCACAGCTCTAAGCGGAATATTGCTACGAGACCGAATATAGTCTCGTAAAGGTTACAGTTTTCAACTAAAATGGAGAGATCGACTATCATCTCTTAAGAGCACGAGCGATAAGGCCCCTCAAAGAGATACCCCTAGTGGGGTATCCCAGTCTCACCCGCCTTCCCGCGGTGTCCTCGTTAACCACATAAATTCATTTGTCCCTTTGTTTAAATAAGTTTTGAATTAGAAGATCCCTCCACCGTCCCTCCCTTTCAGTTCGTAGATATTTCTTCCCCCCCCCTTGATGCACAAAGAGGTGAGCCCCCCACTGACACCGGGATTAGTGAATTTAGAATCGAAACCAATTGAAATTGAGAAAAAAAAAATGTGAAAAAAAATATTTAAGATTGATTGTAGGAAAAAAATTGAGGAATAAGTTAGTGTATATATTCGTATGTACAATAGAAATAAATGTAAAGAAGCCCACACCTTCATTACCCAGAACCCTGGGTAGAAGCCGGGGATCAAACAATGGGCAAGACCATGCCCTATCGGAGACTGGCTGACGGCCCCTCCAGAACGTCGCACTCAGGCCAGTCTGCAAGAAAAAAAGACGAACCCCTCAGAAGTTCATCATCGATAGGAGACCTGACTCAGGTCGTAATCGACGACACAAATGAACGCGTCTCGAAGCTGGACGCGAATATAACCGGAATGCAGAATACCTTGGGCGAGATGTGCGAAATGATGGGTCTTCCCGAGCTGGAGACTGAGGACTGCTCAGCCCCCTCCAGTGAAGCCGGCAAACGCCTCACTAAACTCGAGAACCTTTGTGCAACTATGAATACCCGATCGGATGAGCTGATGGTGAGGATAGAAGCCAGGGAACCCGTAACCTGTTTGTGTGCATCCACCTCTGACCGCGCCCTACGGGGGAGCCTATTATGACTCACGTTGAGGCTCTGGTGGAAATGAGGCCCAAATCAATCAATCCACCTCTGACCTCTCCGATAACATCGCTCTCCTCCCAGCCAAAACTCGTAACGCCCGAACACCAAAAATCCCAAAGAGGAGATAATACACTCGATTTGATTATCACAACCTATTCAACAACGGCCCTAAATTCCCCGAACCCTTGAAAATGACATTCGATGTCAATGACAGACCGGATATTTGCCCATATAAACTACGAGAAGAACTGGGCTCCATGACTGGCCGTCCAATTCTCAACATCACCGC
Source organism: Gammarus roeselii (assembly GCA_016164225.1). Lineage (NCBI taxonomy): Eukaryota > Metazoa > Arthropoda > Malacostraca > Amphipoda > Gammaridae > Gammarus > Gammarus roeselii. Next base: position 23,001 of record SDVV010001852.1, read on the forward strand.
CAGCGGTGACGATAGCTTCACCAATTATGTGGACACAAAACTTCAAAGTGACACTATACTAGTCAAAAACAGAATATGCAAAAAGCCATGCAAAATCATACCACACCCAACTTTTTCCATGAGTTCAGGCCTGATTTACATCGAGGGTCTCCTTAGTGATGAAGCCGACGAATTCATCACCTGGCTCGTCCAATACGAGGAACGTATAGTTGAAGCGAAAATCGCACCAAAAAATAAACCAAGAAGAAATACCATCACAGCCCTTCTGCTTAAATTCAATTGCCCCACCCCACCTAACTACATAAACATACCTTTCTTAGACGCCAAAACCAAGGTTACACCCTTCGAAAGACGTCCGATGCGATGCTTTAAATGCCAGAAATACGGACACATGAGCCAAGATTGACACGGTAAAAAAAATATGCTCACATTGCTCCTAAGACGACCACGATTAACGAGACGATCCCTTGTCGCGCCCATCCAAAGAACCTCACTGCTTTTACTGCAAAGTAAACGGCCACCCTACGGGACACGAAAACTGCCCCCAGGACAAGACTGAGAGGGAGATCCTGAAATACCGAACTGAGCACAAAGTCGGGCGACGAGAGGCTGCGGCCACGATTTGCTCCCCCCAGGCTGACCCTTCCACCCAGGAGAGAAGATCAGCATCATTTAGGATTCCCTACCCACTTCCTCATAACGCTTGTAGATAGTGGTGCAAACAAAGCTGCACCCTCAATGAACCCATTCACCATGATGAACTCGCTCTCCAAACAACTGGGAGGCAGACCGATAAACATAAACCGACAGGGAAAGAAGTATCTGGCCCACATCGTAAGTATCGAGCAAAGTAACGCTATATAAAGGATTAACAAAATAGACGAACACAAAGTAACTGTCGAAATACATCCGTTCATCAATGCTACAAGACGAATTATATACACTACCATAACTGACCTAAGGGCTTTTGCAGCAGGTTTAGCAAAGGATTATAAAGTCACCAACGTTTCCCTAGCAGAATGGATCAAACCACGAACCACCCACACCACCGCATATCAAATCATTTTCCCAGAACGTGACACACCGGAATTCATAGCAATCCCGGGCGAACAGGAAAAAACAAAACTTACCCAGTATCGGCATAGCCTGCAATGTGCGAAAAATGCATGGAATACGGCCACGTTATCAAATACTGCCAGCCATACATACCCCAACGCTGTAAGAGGTGCGCCGGCGAGCATAACCGAAAGGACTGCACAGCCCACCAACCTAAATGCTACCACTGCTCATGCCTCCATGAGGCAGCTTTGCGCAGAGGCAGTATCGTAACCAATGACGGACAACTAACTGAGTTTGAAATTAACATCGCATACTGTTCTTCGCGTCTAAGCTCCAAAGTTTACAAGTTTCCAGGGTATAGAAACTTTTTTTTTTGCTGT
>SDVV010001853.1:0-24432 GCA_016164225.1 Gammarus roeselii
ATATACATATACATTATATACATATACATATACATTATATACATATACATATACATTATATACATATACATATACATTATATACATATACATATACATTATATACATATACATATACATTATATACATATACATATACATATACATATACATATACATATACATATACATATACATATACATATACATATACATATACATATACATATACATATACATATACATATACATATACATATACATATATATATATATATTTATAAATATTTATATATTTATATATATATATATTTAAATATTTAGGTTTTGCGTATGAGATAAGCAAGTCATCATTTGTTCAGTATCACAAGTTTCTTATTTGTTTTCAGACCCGCACATACTACTAATGAACCCAAAAATATTTATCTCCATCATCATTAACTGTTAACTGTTAACCGTTTGAATTCGGCATTGAAATATATACAAACGAAAATAGTCTAGCCTCTCCAAAAAACACGGTAGAAGTAGTGCAGCCTAGTGCAGTAGACGGATTCCCTCCCTCACCGCAGAGGGCTTTCATATCCTGCTTCAGAGGGAAGTCTACCCTTCTCTGCGGGTGCCCTGTACAGGGACCAGCCTGTTACCTTTAGCAGCCTTCGAACAGTACCTCAACTCAATTTCAACTGTGCATATTTTATGGAAGTTACTTGCTCATTGTAAATATTAATGCAACTTTATCAAAGTAACAAAAGAATGTAAATAGATATTCAAATTCAGAAATTTTGCACCCATGAACATAAAGAAAGAGAACGAGAATATACCATCAATATCGTTGGTGGACTTAATTTAACTATCACGGTGATGTCATCATCGGAAAAACCTATAGTCCGTAGACAGGAATCGAACCCGACGTCGCTAGTATGCGAGACCAGCACGCAGTGCACTAAGCCATCCAACACAACAAAAGTTGTGATTCAAGCTGGTCTCGCATACCAGCGACGTCGTGTTCGATTCCTAGCTACGGACTATAGGTTTTTCCGATGATGACATCACTGTGATAATTTGAACATACAGAAATTTAATTGGCGCATGACATCTGTATGTAAAGTAACTGTAAAAGAATACTGTAAAGTAAACATAAAATAATACAAGCATCACAATAATATTTCACAAATTTTCATCCATCACTTGTAAACAGCATGATAATTGTTCTCCCGTTAGTAAAAAATAACTTCTTCTTAGCCTGAGTTTTGTTTAGCTTTAATTTCAAGTTGGACTGACTTAATCATCCGCAAAAACTCATCACTGAAGGTCATACATGAATCAAGCGAAAAAAACATATCTAGGTCATCTTGAAATAAAAATCATCTCATTCTACATCTAGATAAAATTACTATTCATATATCTGCTGTTTACAAGGATAACGAATATAGCGCTTTGTCTTTAATTTCACGGCTTGTAGCTACTCACTTAGCAAGTCCAAGATGACTCCTGCTGCAAAACTAGATTGTGTAAATTGCCGCCAACCGTACACTCGCGAACTAAAGTATGGCGGTAGCTCTTATAGGCAAACGCGTAATACGCCTCCAAACGGAGAGTGCAAAACAGCGAGCCATGAATTCTGCCAACATGCCGAAGAGATTAATCAACTGAAAGCAGAGTTAACTCTTGCTCTTGGTGGCCCGCCCAGCGCAGAGGCAGTTAACGCCGATACAAGACTGCTAGCTGCTGAAATTGAACTGGAAAGCGCGTAGAAACAATTTTGCGACTAAAAGACATGATAAACAGCAAAATAGTAGCAACAAAATAAAGTGATAAAACTACCCTGAATCAAGTAAAGAAAATCCAAGTGCACCTAGACTCAGAATTGGCAAAGATACTTACAGTTCTAGACTCAGAGACCAACGACCGTATCAAATCGCTAGAAAATACGGTAAATGGTCGTGATACACTGTACAGAACTGTAGCAAACAAGCGGCAGGCAGTCTGTGGCAAAGCATCACAGGTCAAGCGACAGTCCTGCGACACCCAAACTGATACGATCAACCGTTTGGACATATTGCCCGATGAATAGGACTCTCAGAACACAGATGAAATTATTGTGGTTGGCAATTACAATGTCACCTTCATCAAACCAAATCAGCGAAAAGAGAGAGTCCAACTAAAGATACTAGGTAAACCAGGCTCGAGAATTACCGATATTGAAGGAGTAATCAAAAAGAAAAACATACCTTTCTTCAAAACCGATCATACTACAAGTCGGGGTTAAAGACGCGGTAGCGCAGAAGAAAGAAACATGGGTAAGGCATAAAACCAGGCTAACAAACGTCAAACGATCGCACACGAACATCCATGTCACTGGCATCCTGCCCCATCCAAACCAAAGTAGATACAAATTGAGCAAGATAACATTTCTAAACAATCGCATAGCAACTTTCTGCAGAGCACAACAAATTTCATTCTCGGACCATTGGGAAACGATGATCAACCTCAAAAACTATGAAATCGATAGAATAACCAACAAGGCACGCAAAAACACGTCTGGACTTGATACTCTCGAAAGCATCCTTCAGAATATCTGTTCTGGCCTTCGTCACCGGAATTGAAAAAAAAAATCGCCGCCCAACACAAGACTCCGCCATTACCTTCCCAACGGAACGAGTAAACGGCCGCCGCCCGTAGCAATCCCGGACACTTCAGTAACGATAGAGGAACAGCTAACAAAAATGGATTCACCAATAACAAAAAAGTCCATCAAAGTAACACAGCAGCCCCTGACCGCAACCGAAGAGTTTCTAGCAGGATTCAGAGCCAAAAGACTCAAATGTTACTATGTAAGCGCTAGAAGTGTCAGAGATAAAATCGACGAATTGGGAATCCTCGCAATTAACAAAGAGATCGACATAATAGCCATCCCAGAATCGTGGATAAATCGAGCTCCAGAAATTATCTGGGCGAATTTTCCCTATTCACAAAGATAGACTAGGCCGTGAGTGGAGGAGTATTGTTTCTCGTAAAAAATACTCTACAAATAATGGAAGTTTCAATTTCAAGCAGCAGACACGACATAATATCAATTCAAGTAGTCTGTTAACAGACAAAGTGTCAAATCACACTAGTATATCGTCCTCCCAAGAGCATTGTCGCAGATTATATCGATCTTTACATCACCCTCGTCAACGTCGTAGGAACACACAACAGTATACTGCTTGGAGTCTTCAATATTTCAGACATCGACTAGGAAACAGAAGAACGTACGGCCACTGGCCAACGCCCGATTGATTTCGCTGACGATAAGTTCATGACCCAAATGGTAAAGACACCTACACGAGGCAGCAATATTCTTGATCTTATATTTATTGCAAGTGACTCCCATGTCACGAACGTCGACGTGGGCGAACCCCTCGGAAATAGCGATCACAACTGTATCCGTTTTAAGATTGAGTTTGAATTGAAAACGTCAATTAACTGCGAAAAAAGTCCCTAACTTTAGATAAGCTAACTGTGATAGCTTAAGAGAGGCAATGGCATCAGCAAATATAACCCTCGGACAAGATGTCAATCAATTGCTGAACAATTTTTTGAGCGCCTTTCATAATTTTGCAAATGATCATGTCCCTCGCAAAAGAGGCGAACAGCAGCTAATCAGCCTATGTACTGGAATGGAGGATTGCAGCGCCTTCAGTCGCAAAAGAAAGCAAAGCACTCGAATAAACAAAAGCACCCAAACGACGCCGATGCAAAAAATGAATACAAAATCAGCAGACGGATTTTGAAGACGGCCCAGAAAAGAAAGAAAAAATATTACGAAAATGAAATCGAAACTAACGCCAAAACTAATCCGAACCAATTTGCAGTTATGTATCGAGCAAAAAGAATCGTGATCGGTAATTGGCTCTCTTAAGAATGATATGGGTGGGCTAGAAACCGACGACTCAAGTAGTGTCCTGCTTAATCATTTTTTGTTCTTTATTTTCGTTAGAGAATGCGGATGTTCCGATCCTGAGGATATCATAGCGCAAAGACAAATCGAAGCCCTCCGCACAGTGATTTTTTTCCCCAGCCAAAGTGATAAAATGTATAAAAAATTTGAAAGTTACAAAATCTCCCGGTACAGACCAAGTTTATCCCAGAATACTGAAAGAGACTAACAACGAAATCGCCGAACATCTAGCAACATTTTCACCCAATCTCTCACAAATGGCACCTGCCCCTCTCAATGGGAAGAGCCCAACGTCGTCAATTTTTTTTTTAAAAGGGGACAAAAAGTGTCCTGGAGAATTACAGTGTCACGGATCATATTACAGAATTCCTAGAATTAAATCAGTTGATAGGAAACTCTCAGCATGGCTTCAGACGCAATCGTTCATGTCTTACAAACCTACTGCTTTACTTCAAGAATATAATTGAATTTCACGACGCGTAATCTCCGATCGACATCGTTTACCTTAACTTTCAAAAGGACTTCGACAACGTTCCTCACAAACGCTAGGTTAGTAAATTGCACAGCATGGGTATCCGAGGTGAAATCAATAACTGGATAAAATGCCGGCTCACTGACAGACGGCAGCGAGTCGTACTTAATGGAGCTCCCTCCAATTGGGGTAAAGTTAAGAGTAGCGTGCCCCAAGGATCTGTGTTAGGTCCAGTTTTCTTCATAATATTCATAAACAATCTCGACAGCAACGTACTCTTGAACATTGATAAGTTTGAAAAGTGCAAACCGAACTCGAGTGTGAGCAGATCCAATTAGACGGACAAAATTGTTGAATGGTTAGAAAAGTGACAAATTAAATTTAATGTCGGCAAGTGTAAAGTTATGCACATTGGTCACCATAACCCTAAACACGAATATTCAATGTCCGGAAAGGAACTAATACCGATCACCGAAGAGAGAGAGCTAGGTGTCGTCATTAGTAAAGACTTGAAAAGCAGCAAACAGTGTAACGATGCAGCCAAAAACGGCAATAAAATGTTAGGCATGATATCATGCACAATCCCGTACATGAGCAGAAATTGTATTCGCAGTTTATACACTGCATTTGTTACACCGCACCTTGAGTATTCCGTCCAATTTCGGTCTCCATACTTCAGAAAAGATATTATTAATTAGAGAAGGTTCAACGTAGAGCTACCATATTAATCCCTTCGCGGCGCAATAAATCGTACGACAAGAGACTGCGCGAATTAAACCTTTATTCGCTAGAGAAACAGAGTCAAAGTTGACATGATCGAAGTGTGGAAGATTATGAAGGGTAAGGAAAACGTCGAGTAAGCAAGCCTCATCACTTGAGATGCGAACAGAGTGACCAGGAAAAATGAATGCAAAATTGTTGGCAAGCGTTTCACACTCGATAGCACTCGCAATTTCTTCACGTACAGGGTTGTCGAAGAAGGAACAGACTTCCCGCGGAAGTTGTGAACAGCGATGCAATCGAAACGTTCAAGTCACGGCTCGACAAATTCTACCAAAATCGCCGCTAAATAGCTCCCATCTATAGCACTTTCACAAGTATATTCGTGAAAAATGGTGTCCGGCAGTGACACCCGTACGGTTAAATTAGTGCCCGGCATTGGCACTATCAAGGTAAAAAAGGTGCCCGGCATTGGTACATGATCGTCGCAAAACGGCGTTCAGCAATGGGACTGGTCGGCATTGGTTTAACGAGGAATGAAACCGTGACAATCTACGATCAACACCGTGGGTCGGGGGGCTTTCTCTTCAGGTGCTGATTTTAGTTGTTTCGAATATCATCGTTGAATGTTATTTACTTCTACTAACTTTCCTTTCTTGATCTATTTAAACAGAAAATACACAAACACAAGATGCTATCTTGACGTTCTACTTCAGAACTAATCTTCGTATTATCAAAAGGCAATCCAGTTTGGGCCACAAGACCTGTTCTTACACTTGTAAACACTTATAGACATCGATCGACTCACGCAGTCACGTTTTCTCTTCGAGACAGAACACAACCAATTGAGACTGCTGCCAGATAGAGGGCTTCACTCACTCGTACGATAATAGGGACGAGCCCCTAACGCAAATTTTCATATATAATAAAATGTAGGCGCCAATAGTGTATACATTTAAAAATCGCTACCACTTCTTTCCGATATGAGATTGGAAACAAACAAAGTTCAATCAAAATTAAAGAAAAAAAAAGTTTCATTTTCACGTACAGTTATCCTCCTAAATGACCGCATTTTCACGTACAGTTATCCTCCTAAATGACCGCCGCAGGCTGAGTTCATCAAGAGATGCAGGCTTTGATCAAACTACATGGTGCTTGGCCTAACACCAGACAAGGTAGTCGAGCGAAGAAAGGTCATGCGATCTTGGTAGCCCTCTTGTGTGAATTGAATAGGTCCAAAAATCGAGCTGTCAACCAGTTTATGGCATCATTTGAGGTGGGCGTCGGGGAATAATCCTGCTGGAACCAAAGATCTGACGTCCTTTTGCGTCCAGAAATACTTGCAAGCTTCTCAATGTATCTTTCAGTTGTAATTGTAACTGCTTCTCTCATTCCAGCCTCTCAAACATCTCCGTTGCAATCAGTCCACATCGCACGGTTACCTTTGAAGGCCAACCACAACATTGAACCCAGGTTTCGTGAGCGACCTCTACCATTAATCCTCTTTATTTGGCTCACCATGTCCAAAAAATTGATGTCACCATTTTCAAGCGTTCCTTTGCTTCCCTAGCCAGAAATCAAGCCTTTTCATGAAGTCATTGAGCAGTGTATTGCAGCTGACTGTAGTCAATTTGAAGGACAACTGTATGTGAAAATTGAACAGGAATTATTTTTATTTCAGATGAACTTTTGTTTATATTCCCGTCTCGCTTACGAAAATAGGTGCAGCGATATTAAAATGCATATATTTTTTAGCCTTCCCTCGGCCCATGATGCTTGTATGCAGTGTATTCCAAGGGAAAAGAGACAGTACCCCAAAAGAGATAATTCTATTACACACACATAGAATCGTAGCAGAGGTGGGAGGCCATGGACGTTCGTTCGCCTTTAATATTTGCCCGATCATCGAATATCCAATTAGTGGTCAGTGAACTCCTCCCACACCTTGTCGGCCAATATTCAAAACAAGAACAATATGATACACAATATGTTGAACTGTCGTGCCAACGCTGTTGAAATGTGACGAACCTTGCGTTGAACTGTGATGTCAACGCTCTTGAAATATGATAAACAATATGTTGAACTTTGATGTCAACGCTTGTGAAGCATGATACACAATGCGTTGAACTGTGATGCCAACGCTCTTGAAATATGATACACAATGCGTTGAACTGTGATGACAACGCTCTTGAAATATGATACACGATGCGTTGAACTGTGATGCCAACGCTCTTGAAATATGATACACAATGCGTTGAACTGTGATGCCAACACTCTTGAAATATGATACACAATGCGTTGAACTGTGATGCCAACGCTCTTGAAATATGATACACAATGCGTTGAACTGTGATGCCAACGCTCTTGAAATATGATACACAATGCGTTGAACTGTGATAGCAACGCTAATGAAATATGATACACAAGCCGTTGAACTGTGATGGTAACGCTCCCGAAATATGATACGCAATGCGTTGAACTGTGATAGCAACGCTAATGAAATATGATACACAATGAGTTGAACTGGGATGTCAACGCTCCTGAAGTTAACGATGCATGAAATATACATCACTGTGAGAAGACCGATTACAAATATTAGCGAGCAATCGTTGCTGCGAGGAATGGGTAATCACACGAGTGGTCTATTCAACCTAATGCAATGCGAGTGTGCGTGCAGAATGTTGAAGCTAACTGGAAATACTCCAATAACGAAGACAGGTTTCCCCATTGTTATCGATCTCTCTAATACAACAGCAGACATAATCTTTTGGTTGATTTGAAGGATAATAGATTGGTCCATTCGTATTCAGATCACCTTGAATGATATTAACAAAGATGCTAAATAATTTACCCAAGATATTGATAATAGGATTTTATTTCAAAGAGCAGCTTTAGTTTGCCCTCTTATACAAACTTAAGAGCCTGTCCTAGCAGTTCTAATTGGCAGAATGTTCTTCTCCCCTGAAGTTCCGGAGGAAGTTTTATCCCGAAGTTTCGGCTCGCTTGAGACTCCTCGGGCATTTGAGAAGATACTAAAAAGGTATGGAGCAATATCATGTGTACAACCCAGCCTTCAGTACATTGTTCGAAGTGTATTGTGTGAATAGCTAGTATAGTATACCCATTTGTCTGATATTCAATGGAAAAATCTTTTGAGTATCCTAACAATTTAACGAACCATGGCTGCTACGGCGAAGCCTTTCAGCCTGCTGCGTTCGGGACCAGTTTGTTCAGAAAACTACTGCAACTTCCTACCAGGCTTGCCGGGGAGATCATCCACTCTAATTGAGTTCAAAGTCGCTTCCCAGAGCCGGACGGTTGAAGTTTCACGGAATAAGGTTCCAATACGGGGCAAGGAACAAAATAGCGTTCGTTTGTTGCAGAGTGTGTCATTCGAACAAGAAGCCTTTTCTGTTACATGGAGAGCGATTGAGACAAAGCGCTTCTCCTGTTACGTGAGGGACATTTAGACAATCATCAGTTACGTAAAAGGTTAAGGAGACATGATCTCTTCTGTTAGAGGAAGAGCTACTGAGGCAAGACTGCTTATGTTTAACCAGATTCTTCGTATTTAACCAGATTCTTCTTCCGTTTCATCACTGAAACCATTTTTTTAATGTTACACAAAGTGAAGTGTCATGGTGACGGGACGAGTCTGCCACAGGAGCGGGTGCGCGAATGCAGGTCTATTGCGGATTTATTCACTGAAATGAATGACATTTCAATTCAATGAACTTAGTGCAGTTCTTTGAACTACAGACGTCAGAACCTCGGAATAATCTGTCAAAAGCGTCAATAGTCATTGGGATGCAGCGACTATTCCAAGCTCCTTGCTCAGAGAACAAATATCTTCGGATGAAAAAGGCATATACGGACATATTTAAATGTAATGCAATCCCGAAGTTGCCGTTGGCCAGAGAAAGTTCATAGATTGTCGTACGGCTGCGATTGACTCAAGAAAAAAATAGGTTTTTATTTCTAATTGGAAATAGGACAGCCCAATTTCAATCATGAGTTCCCACAGGTCAACATTGAAAACCCATTGCTAGACGATGGAAACAAATGATTTAATAATTTAATAATAATAACATGGCGTCCCACATGTTGTCGTTACGTTGGTGAAAAAAAAAATTCTCACAACCTAGGTCGGATGACGATGGAGGAAGTACGGTAGGTACTGCCATCATTTATACGTTCATAATGGCTGTGTGCTGCTGTATTTTGGCATCATTCACGTTTCATGGAAATATCCAGAGCCGCTTTCTGTCACCACTTCACCTCGTCAACCTCCATGTTCATACTTCCTCACGGGATACTTCACCTCCTAGCCCTCTCCACCTTCTAGCCCATTCCACATCCTTTCTCTGTAACGCTACTGTTTGATCTACTCCACCAAATCCATTAAATTTCAGAGTAGCTTAACCTTCCCTTTCACTTACCTTTCCTCTCCCTGCACTCTAAATTCCTCTCCACTACTCCACTCTTTCACATTTTCATTCCTTCCACTCCACCTCCCCTTCAGCTCCACCCCTACACCACCTCTCCTTGTTTTATGAGATGGAGTCTCTATTCATGAAAGGTGCTTCCCTGACGCTTCCTTTGTACCTGTCAGGGACAAGGAAGCCTTTGAACGCAGAGCAAACATGCTGTCCGTGTTGGACAAAGGAGGACGGGTCCTAAACTTGTGTTCCATTGGGACTGGGCCATTGATTCTTTGGTCATACAAGGGTTATTAGTGGGGAGTGAATTATTCTTTAGTCATACAAGGGTTATTAGTGGGGAGTGAATTATTCTTTGGTCATACAAGGGTTATTAGTGAGGAGTGAATTATTCTTTGGTCATACAAGGGTTATTAGTGGGGAGTGAATTATTCTTTGGTCATACAAGGGTTATTAGTGAGGAGTGAATTATTCTTCGGTCATACAAGGGTTATTAGTGGGGAGTGAATTATTCTTTGGTCATACAAGGGTTATTAGTGGGAGTGAATTATTCTTTGGTCATACAAGTGTTATTAGATGGGAGAGAATTATTCTTTGGTCATACAAGGGTTATTAGTGGGGAGTGCATTAGTGCTTTATTGGGTCAATTCAAGCAAGAAAGAAAGGTATAGTAAAGTAACTTTGGGATTAAACTCCAACAGCATTGCAAAATAACATAGTAAGACTTTTATAACATAGTCAAGTAATATTTAAATGAGACTTATATCATAGTACAGTAACACTGTAGTAGGACTCATATAGCAGTCATATAACATTAAAATGACTCGTATAGCATAGAAAAGTAACGAACTTCTATAAACTAGGAAAGTAACATTGAAATTATATTTCTATAGCGTCGTAAAATAACAGTGTAGTAGGACATATATAACATATAAAGTACAGTAACATTGTAATGAGACTCCTATAGCATAGTACAGCGTCACAGTAATGGGACTACTATGATAGGTTATGGTAACATATTAATCCCATGCTTATACCAAAATAAAGTACCAAAGATGAGAATCCTCGACCCTAGCATAACTACCAAATTATTGGAACTCCGATAACATAGCAAAATAGCTCAATAATGGGACTCCTATAGCATTGAAATTAACATACTATTTGGGGCTCCTAATTAACATACTATTGGGGCTCCTCAACATAGCAAAGTAACATAGTGATGAGGCTCTTATAACATAGAAGTAATATAGTAATGAGATTTCAATAACATAGTAAAACAATTTGGTAATTAAACTTGTATAACATAGAAAAGTAACATATTAATGGGACTCCTGCAGCAGAGTAGTGAAATATAGCAATGAAACTCCATAACAAATACCAAAGTAAATGTTATTGGAACTTCTCTAAAATAGTCGAGAAGAGTAAAAGGACTCCTCACTTAGTAGAGTAATATTAAAGGGACTTTTCTAACGTATAGATGATATTAATGCAAGGACTCGTGGTGAGGTCTATGGCGGTGGGCGGTACAATGAGAGTGGTTCACCTGCGGTCGATGGCGGTGGGGGATAAAATAAGGGTGTTCCAGCTTCGGCCGATGGCAGCGGGCGATAAAATAAGGGTGGTCTACCTTCAGCCGATGGCGATTGGAGATCCAATAAGGGTGGTTCACCTTCGGCCAATGGTGGTGTGCGATACAAGCAGGGGGGTGGTTCACCTTCGGCCGATTGCAGTGGGCGATACAATAAAGGTGGTTCTCCTTTGCCCGATAGCGGTAGACGATACAATAAGGGTGGTTCACTTTCGGCCGTTGACGGTGGGCGGTGGAACAGGGGTGGTTGACCTTCGGCCGATGGCGGCGGGCGATGCAATAAGGGTGGTTCACCTTCGGCCGATTGCAGCGGGCGGTGAAATAAGGCTCGTTCACCTTCGGTCGATGGCGGGGGACGATACAATAAGGGTGGTTCACCTTCGTCCAACGGCGGTGAGCGATTTAATGCGGGTGTTTTACCTTCGGCCCATAGTAGTGGGCGATACAATTAAGTTTGTTCCCCTACGGTCAATAGCGGTGGATGATACAATAAGGTAGTTCATCTTCGACCGATGGTGGTTGGAGACACAATAAGGGTGGTTCACCTTCGGCCGATCACGGTGAGCAATACAATAAGGGTGGTTCACCTTTGGCCGATGGCGGTGGGCGATACAATAAGAGTGGTTCACTTTCGGCCGATGACGGGAATTGATAGGATCCTCATTTCCACCAGAGCCTCAACGCGAGTCATAATAGGCTGCCCCGTAGGGCTCGATGATCATGGATTCTAGTAGGCTCGCACGCCTCAGTGTGCGAGAAAAAAAACAACGCTGGTAAAGTTAGAGAAATGTGAACAATTTTGCAATGTCAGACGCATGCTGGTGCGCACAAGAAAAACGCTTAGACGAAACGGATCTCCGCTTCCAATCATTTAGAATTTCAAGAGTAATATGTAATCACGCTAGAGTGTACAGGTAGCATCGTCGAGACTGGTACAAGGTTTACGGCTACACGGACGAAGTCAGCTCCGACAGCAACGCAACTCGACCCAGACCGCTACGCGGTCTAGGTCAATTATAGTACACTTCATTTATTCAGGTAAGACTCAGACAAAACGAATCCTCGCCTACAATAATTTAGAACTTCGTGAGTAATATGTACGCACGCTAGTGCGCACAGGTATCATCGTTGAGACTGGTACAAGGTTTACGGCTACACGGAAAAAGTTGGCTTCGACAGCAACGCAACACGGTATTCACAGCTACGCGGTCTAGTTCAGTAGAGGTTCAATTTATTCAGACATGATAAAGACTCAGACGAAACGCATCCCTGCCTCTAACCACTCAAAACTCGAAGACACTCTCCAAGAATGTACACTAGCCACATCACAGGCCCATGTCATCTCAAAATACGAGTTCATGGTGAAGCCAAAGTCAAGCAGGAAGATCAACCTATAGTTTCTTTCTTATTGTAGTTATAACCAATTTGTGATTCTGGTGTGCCGGGCATCACTAGTCTCGTTGGCCCCCCTGTCTTTGTTTTAGGCTGCTGTGCAACATCACGCTGAAAGCCCTCCTGTTGTTCTCTCACCTCATCAAAGGTATGAGAATGTGGCCTCCCAATTGGTACACAATATATCTTAATTTTATTGCGTAAACTTTGTTGCAAAAAACATTCAACTTCACCAGGATGCATAGGTAGTGGGTTTGAATTCATCCGATTTGGAATGGGTTCTGGGAGCTGAATTTGTGGCTGTTAACATAACACTTGGTTTTAATTGATACTTGGTTGCTTATTTGCTCTCATTAGTGCAGCTAACTGATATAAATCATATCATGAGTATCAATATTTTGATATAAAGGTAGCTGTTAGCTCTGCTACTTCATGACCCAAATGGTGCAGACACCTACAAGAGGTAGCAATATTCTCCATCTCCTATTTTGTGTAAGTGACTCATGTCACGAACATCGAAGTGGGCAAACCACTGGTAACCAGCGACCACAACTCAATAAGGTTTTTGATAGATCTCGAGTTGAAAACGTTAACAAACTGCAAAAAAGTTCATAACTTCAGCTTAGCTAATTTCGATGGCTTAAGAGAGTCAATGGCGTCAGCAAATATAACCCTCGGACAAGATGTCAATCAATTGCTTAACATTTTCTTGACTGCACTTAATCATATCAAATATGAGCATATCCAACGCAAAAACAGGCGAACAACAGCCAATCAGCCTAAGTACTGGAAAGGAGAATTGCAGCGTCTCTAGTCAAGAAAGAAAGCAAAGCGATCGATAAAACAGAAACATCCACATGACGACATGACAAAAAATGAATACAAAATCACCAGAAGAGATCTAAAGAGGTTCCAGAAACGTAAGAAGAAGGATTATGAAAAAGAAATTTTTGATAATGCCAAAACTAATCCAAAACAATTTCTTAGTTATATTTTGAGTAAAAAAATTCAAGATCTGTAATTGGTGAGTGTCCTATTCATTGAATACTTTTGTTCTCTTTTATGTCGGAGAATCAGGATAATCCTAATCCTGAGGATATAATTGCAGAAAAACGATCTGAAGGCCTCAGCACAGTTGACTTTTTGCCCGCCGAAGTTATTAAATATATAGATTAACCGAAAATCACAAAATCTCCAGGTCCAGACCAAGTTCTGCCCAGAATTCTATAGAGGACTAAAAACAAAATTGCCGAACATTCATCAAAAATTTTCACCCAACCTCTCACAAATGACACATGCCCCTCTATATGAAAAAAGGTCAATGTCACCTCAATTTTACCGTCCAATTAGTCTTCTATCAGTCATTGGTAAATTGATGGAAAGTTTGATAACGGATAAAATGACAGAAATCAAACAAACAGATTGGCGACTCACAACATGGCGCTAGACACAACCATTCCTGTCTTACGAACCTGCCACTTTTTTTCAAGAATATAATAGAAATCCACAACACAAAATCTCCAAACAATATCATTTACCATGACTTTGAAAAGCATTTGATAAAGTCCCTCACAAGCGCCTAGTTATAAAATTCCACAGCATCGGTATTCACGGCAAGCTTAACAACTGGAAAATATGCTGGCTTACGGACAGACGGC
The DNA here is from genome assembly GCA_016164225.1 of Gammarus roeselii. NCBI lineage: Eukaryota > Metazoa > Arthropoda > Malacostraca > Amphipoda > Gammaridae > Gammarus > Gammarus roeselii. The sequence goes on from SDVV010001853.1 coordinate 14,191, forward strand.
AGCAAGTTGTACTTGACGGAGCTTCTTTTGGGATAATGTCATAAGCGGTGTGCCTCAAGGATCTGTGTTAGGTCCAGTTCTCCTTACAATATTCATTAACGATCTTGATAGCAACGTACTCTCAAACATTAGCAAGTTTGCAGACAACACTAAGATAGGAGGAAGAGTACAAACTGAACAAGAGTCAGCAGATCCAACTAGACTCGAACAAAATTGTTGATTGGTCAAAAAAGTGGCAAATGAAATTTATTGTAGAAAACTGTGAAGTTATGCACATAGGTCCTCATAACCTCAAACACGAATATGCAATATCCGGAAAGAAACTCATACCTATCACCAAAGAGAGAAATTCAGGCGCTGCCAAGAAAGGCAACAAAATGCTAGGTATGATATCCCGCACTATCTCGTACAAAAACAAAGACAGTATGGTCAAGTTATACAATGCATATGTTAGACTGCATCTCTAGTATTCCATTCAATTTTGGTCTCCTTATCTTAGAAAAGAGGTTATTAAATTAGAGAAGGATCAACGCTGAGCTACCAAACTCATCCCTTCGCTGCGGAATAAATAGTTTGCAGACAGGCTACGTGAACTTAATCTTTATTCGCTAGAAAAACGTAGAGGTGACATGATTGAAGTGTGGAAAATCATGAAAGGTAAGGAAAACGTCAACCGAGCAATCCTTTTCCCTCTAGATACGGACGGAGTGACTTGAAACAATGGATACAAAATCATTGGAAATGTTTCTCACTCAACATCACGGCCAATTTCTTCACGTATAGAGTTATCGGAGAATGAAAGAAACTTCCAGCGGAGACTGTAAACAGTAATACAATAGAAACATTCAAGTCTCCGCTTGATAAGTTCCACATAAATTGCCGATAAACAGCTTAACCGTTCCCTTTCTTGATGTTATAACAACAGAAATGGCACATGAAGCTCTCTTAGACGTTCTACTTTAGAACTTTCAATCTTTCTATCAAAAGACAACCTAGTGTGGGCCAATAAACACTGGTAAACACTATGCACGCGCGCCAGTGCGCACAGATAGTATCGTCGAAATTGGTCCAAAGTCCACGGCCGCACGGATCAGATCAACTCCAACCGAAACGCGTCACAAGTTTTATAGCTACGCAGTCCAGGTCAACCACGGAAAAAACATATGGTCTGTGCACGTGCAAGCGAGCACAGCCTGAAGTAAAAAACTATTCACAAAATCACGAACAGAAACTCCCGCACAAATACACTATCATTATTATACATGACAATATTGTGGATCGTGAAGAAGAAAGTGAGGGCAGGTTCGTCATAAGCAGAACCGAGAGCCCGATGAATCCCGGAGGGTAACCCAAGTCCTCCGGATCTTCCCGAACTCCGCGTGTCCCTCGAGACTCTTCGTCTCGGCTCATCTCGGCTAGTCACGAATCATTTTGGCCAGTCTCGACTCGTCGCGCCCAACTCGACTCGCCTCAACATGTTTCGACTAATCTCGACCAGCCTCTACGCGACCCTCGCCCTCTGTGCCAGTAATCCGCGGACTGTAATAGTTAATTGTTCTACTCAAGCATTTTACATGTATACATTTTTTTGTGTATAGGTTTCAAAGCGTGGGGAGGGGGAAGCAGGGATCCCAAGGTTCAGAGGGGCCTCAAGCGGGTCCCAAAGGTTCTCAAGGTGTTCGCAAAGAATCTCAAGGGTGTCCCAAAGGGCCCCAGAATGGTCCAAATGGGTCCCCTTAAATCTTCCTGGTTTACCAAGTCCCCCGGGTTTCCGAAACCCCCGGGTCCCTCGAGTCCTGCGGGTCCCACGAGTTCCCCCCCTTCCCGGGTGACCTAGTCTCAAACAGCCTCTGCTAGTCTCGACTCATCGCCTCGCCAGTCGACTCGTCTTCACTCGCCTCAACCTTCCTCGACTGGTCTCATCCCCACCACGCACAGTGTCATTCAAGACTTTTACTCTCCAATATCAACAGCAACATTATTTCACAATTTAGACATCAAAACGCATAGCTGTGCTAGGACATTTATTAGGCGCCCGGGAGAGAGCAAATTCAGAAACCGTAGGTTGGACTACACTAACACACCGCATAGTCCACCTAGGGCCCCTGCGGGCGGAAAAAGGGCACAGATAAATAATAGAACCGGCGAAATAAGAAATACTAAAATAAAGTGTTAATGATCTATAAAATGAATACTCATCCATCCACCCCAAATTCTCGATAACGGGAAGCGATACAATAAGGGTGGTTCACCTTCGGCCGATGGCAGAGCGCGATACAAAAAAGGTGGTTCAACTTCGGCCTCTAGCGGTGGACTGTAAAATAAGGGTGGTTCACCTTCAGCCGTTGACGGTGCGCGGTAGAACAAAGGTGGTTCACCTTCGGCCGATAGCGGCGGGTGACACAATAAGGGTGGTCCACCTCCGACCAATGACGGTGGGCGATACAATAAGACACCGTTAATAATGTTGACCGGTGTCATTGCTAGACACCGTTTACTAATGTGGACCGGTGTCATTGCGAGACACCGTTAATAATGTTGACCGGTGTCATTGCTAGACACCGTTTACTAATGTTGACCGGTGTCATTGCGAGACACCGTTAATAATGTTGACCGGTGTCATTGCTAGACACCGTTTAGTAATGTTGACCGGTGTCATTGCTAGACACCGTTTAATAATGTTGACCGGTGTCATTGTTAGACACTGTTTAATAATGTTGACCGGTGTCATTGCTAGACACCTTTCAATAATGTTGACCGGGGTCATTGTTAAACAACGTTTAATAATGTTGACCGGGGTCATTGTTAGACACCGTTTAATAATGTTGACTGGTGTCTTTGCTAGACACCGTTCAATAATGTTGACCGGGGTCATTGTTAGACACCATTTAATAATGTTGACCGGGGTCATTGTTAGACACCGTTTAATAATGTTGACCGGTGTCATTGCTAGACACCGTTTAGTAATGTTGACCGGTGTCATTGCGAGACAGTTTTGTAACGGCAGGTACTAATGCCGGGTACCCTACTGTTCTAGTGCCAGTGCCGAGCGCCTTCTCTACCGTGCTAATGTCATAGTCGGGCACCATTTTGACCGGACGGGTGTCAATGCCAGACACATGATTTTAACGAACCTAAAAAAAATGAGTCCGGCATAGACAGGAGTAGTCACATGTGGCGCGTACATAGCCCTGGAAAAACGTGGTGCGTACATAGCCCTGGAAAAACGTGGTGCGTATATAGCCCTGGAAATAGGGGGTACGTACATAGCCCTGAAAAACAGGGGCTACGGATATAGCCCTGGATGGTGGGTAGGGAAGGGGAGTCAGGCGCGTGAGGTAGGGACTACGAGAATTGCCCTGTGAAGGAATTAGATAGGCGATAATTAGGGTTGCCAAGAATTGCCCTGTGAAGGAATTAGATAGGCGATAATTAGGGGTGGCAAGAATTGCCCTGTGAAGGAATTAGATAGGCGATGATTAGTGACCGCGAGAACGGCCCTGTGAAGAAATTAGATAGGCAATAATTAGGGGTGCCAAGAATTGCCCTGTGAAGGAATTAGATAGGCGATAATTGAGATGTATATTATTTATTAATGTGTATGACTCAGGCGCTGTATTTCTCGGACATTGTAGTTATATGTTAAGACAATTACTCAAGTGGGTTTCAATGTAGGAATGACACGTGGTCAAGTTAGTTACTGATGGTTCATAGAGATACCAAGAACGTAGGTTTTTTGTGACTCGACCGAATATGGTTTTAGTGAAGGAATTAGATAGACGATAATTATGTGTGTCGGCCGACTATGCTTTTATTGAAGGAATTAAATAGACGATAATTAGGATGTATGTTATTTGTTAGTGTGTCTGACTCAGGCGCTGTATTTCTCGAACATTGTTGTTATATGTTAAGACAAATTGATCAAGTTAGTTACCGATGGTTCATAGAGATTCCATGAACGAAGGTTTTTTGTGAGTCGGCCGATGCATTTGTTAGATCGCATCTCGAGTGCTCTGTTCTATTTGGGTCAAGTGAGGTACTGATGGTACATAGAGGCTGCCCGTGACGGGGTGGGGAAGAGGGGAGTCAGTCGCGCGAGATAGGGGAGCTAGATAAAAACAGACCTGGAGATAGGGACTCCATATATACTGTATTTTGTGAAGGAATAAGGTCGTCTGTGATCCCTCAGAGACAAATACTCAAGTGGGTTTCAATGTAGGTATGACAGTACGCGATTTTATCTCTGGATGTATGGTCCTCGTGGAAAATTGTTTTTCTTACGGTATCTTATTGCTTTCGTTGCTTACGTACGGATTATAAAGACGTATGTTATTAGGTCTTCTCGATACTGTATATGATTGTACTGGAATATTTCGCATGGTATGATATATATTACTTTGTTGGTTATTGAATGACTCATTTGAATAGAATTTTTTTCTACCCAAACCTGAATTGTTAGGATATTCGATATAGTTATGCAAGAAATATTGGTATATATTAGGAGAGTATAGCTAGTTGTGCTTTATCTGACTCATTTTCGGAGGTTGTTTTAGTGGAGTTTTTAGCGGTGAGGTGCTTGAAGCCACCAGCTTGATGTTATATATAGACTATGAACATTTACAGGTTACAACATGTTCATGTCGATGTGCTTTTATATTTTTTCACACAAAAGTGTCCTCGGGTGGTTGTATTTCTGTGGATTATTGATACGACCGCAATCCTAATTAACTTCGTATTTGTTTTACGGTATTATTTCACATGAGTATTTTACTGTTTTGCTAGCCTTAGCTGCTGGTCTGAGACCTCGGACATGCAAGCATCATACTGTATCACGTTGGTTGCAAGCAAATGATCTCACTCGGGTATTCGTTGGTCGTTTCGCTTTTTCATTAGTCCCAGCAGTCATTTATTTGTTTCATCGTACAAATGATTTTTTTTGTTTGGGTTTTTGGAGAAGTTCATGTATTCAGAGAGACGAATACCGCATTTTTGCCGTGTCAATATCGGGGTTAACCTTTAAACTGGAGACTCATGCCAGGGTCATTATTCGTTATATCCAGGATGTGACTTTGCTTGATTTCGTTCAGAGACGATGGGTGAATCAGATGCAAGATATGTCTGAAGTATTATACGTGACTGGAATAGGTCTATAAAATTGTTATAGATTTGAATGGTATCGTAGTAACAAATAGCGTTATTCTCATGATCTCAGAGTTAAATATCGGATATTTTGGAGGAATGTATGTTTAAGAGGTGCAAGTCCTTTATGCATCTTTATGGAATTTTCGTTATTGATCCCCTGCAAATGTATACTGTATCATTTAGAAGACGATTTACTGAATGGAGGGGTCCTAGACCATTTATGGTTTGGCTACCCTTCACCTAATGAGATTTATTTATCTACGATTGCTGAGGGAGCTGTATACAACTTCAATTAGCTTAATATCTATCACATTTCCAACGTAAGGCAAGAGGCGTTTTAGTGCATTTCAATGCTAGTTCAATCGAGTTAAATTTAGGATATTGCAAACAAAGATTTATTAGATATATTATTTTTATTGATAATAGATTTTGACATAATTATATATACATAAATATACATGGGATATCATTTTAGGAAATCATAACATTTTTCACAATGAAATTTCAATGTGAGCATCTTCGCGAAACAAAAATAATGTCTTCGACCTCGCTCTCTTGTGTTATCTTGATCCTTGGTACCAGTGACAGTCTGGGTTCTTTATCAATGACGTATATTTATTCCTCACCTGAAGCTGTCAACTCGTCTTATCGGTGTAGGATTTATCATCTGGGTGTGGTTTTTTCTCTGATCTATTGGTGTTAGAGACTAACGCCCTTTGTACACATTTTAGATAAACAAGGACCTTTGGGGGAAGTGTATGCAATACTTGTAATCCTAGCCTTGTATCCAAAACTTTGTTTATAATCTTCAGCGAGCTTTTTATAGACGGTAGTTTTAATCACTATTACATGTTTGTAACATCAAATCGTTTCAGATATTCTCCTTGCTATTATCCACATTTCCATTCATTATATACCCAATTCTCCTAGCACTCAAACATTTGTAACAGGATTCTCTCTTCTCATGCTTCATTAGCAACATATTTGAAACAAAATCAGATATAGATTTTGATTTTATTACAAATATGTTGGTCATGCTTCATAACCAACATATTTGAAATAAAATCAGATATACATTTGATTTTATTATGCAATTTTTCACTTCTTATACTTGTCACCCTTTCATTACCCCATTTGATTATTCGGTTTCCTTCAACTTTAGCAGTTTTTTTCCTTCACACATTTCAATATCACTGTCAGTGATATCCATTTCACTGAAAGTATCCCACGTTTCCCCTTATTTTCATTATTCTCAATTTCGGTTATGGCTCGGGTCTTTCTCCCACCATATCGATTTGGTCATTTTCCCCCAATCTTCATACATTCTCAATTTTAGTGTTAGTGGCACCATATTTATTTTACGCTCGCGCCATTTTCGAGCACTGTCTTTCTCATTAAATTGGAAACCTAAGTCCGGATTATTATGTTCTATCAACGCGCCCATTGCATCCTTTGAGGTCATATTTCCTCGTTCATTTTTGAGATTATCATATCCAAGATAATGGTGTCCTTTGAGATGACGTCAGAACCCATAAGTGGAGCCTGACTTGCTTAATTTTATCTCCGCACTGTAAATAACACATACCCCCGTCTTTTCATTTCTACTTCCACATCAAACTGGGCCGCATCTTTCTTCCCCGAAAGCGGACCGCTATCTGAATGAATACAGATATGAGTCCAATTTTATACATACAGGATCGTTAGCGTCACTGCGTTGACTCATGTACGCGGCATTTACACACATTTTTGCAAAAGGGTTACCATACACTGCCAGATACATTAATACCCCAGCATCCTAACCTAACCCATAGAACAACATCCCTTGCTGTTGATACAAGATATTTCATGTGTTATGGTAAAAGAAGTAATAATCGTATCCGATCCTGACCTATCTTATGTACGGTATTCAGTCATTGTTTTAAACAATGCTTAATACATTTCTCCACTTGTATCTACATTTGATCTATCCTTTGCGTCTTGTAGCCCCTAATTATTTCTACTTCGCAATCAATCTCGACTCATATATATTACCAGAGAGGACAGATTTTCTCAATCTTAGATGGGTTGTATGTTACAAGTAATTCATATTTGTTTCCATCATACAAACGTGCTCTCCATCTCATACTAGGTCTAACACATTTTTCTTCAATATCTCCTGACACGTCATCCTTTGACGACTTGCACAGTCGATCTACCTTTTTTCTTTCCAATATTTTTTCAACTCTTCACGATGACAGCGTTTCAGATGTCTCCACACGTTACTCGTCGATTTATGTTTATTCAATTTTATTTATTTCTGGCATAGTTTACAGACCCCCATCTCCCCAACTCTTTCGAACAATCGAGGACTCAAGCTATAACCCATCTTCCCACAACAAAATCACAATATTGACTGAATATTTTTCTCGTCGGACTCTGATTTATGTTTCACCATTCTGTCACACATACACAGCATTTACCCCGAGATAGGTTTATGGGTAGCGTTGCATCCCTTGAAATATATTCTCCTACCGAATTCAACAATTTCATTGTTTCCTTCGACCAACGCAATGTATGCAATTTCATCGCTTAACCTCTGAGTTGTAGGATATTATAAACAATTGATTTAGGATTTACATACTTTCATTTGTATCATTTACAGATCTTGCTGACATCATCAATGACTTCTAACTCATTTTTTTGGTTACAGCATGGCTCGTACAGCCACACATATCCTGCATCACGATGTTACAGTTTCCTCTCAAAATCTATCATATAATCCACCATATCTTTGTTGCGAATACCAAAGGCTGTTCCATGCCTTTGAGTCCATGAATGTAATTCTTCTTCTTCTTGAACTTTAATTATTCGAATCTTCTCAAATTCAATGTCATTCTGTTTTCCATCAATGAGGAATTCTCGCATACGTTCCAGGTTTTCTCTGATTCTTAAGAAAATACCGTTCCCCAACACTTCAGCTTTAGTAAAGTCATGATGATTTTCCACTCGGATCATATCAATTTTGAGAGTTGATTTCTTATTTTCCTTGAAGTTTGTTACATATGACTGAAATCCGTCGATGTCAATTACCCAGAGACGACTTTCTTTTTCCTTCATCCATATATGAATGTTATCTCCCACTCTTTTGATTCTTGTTTTACCCATTCTGAGATATCTGATATCTTCATCACTTGTCAATATATCCTCGATCCGACTCATATCATCTTCGGAGATTTCTTCTTCCAGAACACGTAAACTAATTTTTGTCACTTGAACATCCATTTTTATCTATTTGAGGATAATCCGTCCGTATCCGCTTATCGTCCACGTAACACTGACTCCAATCACGTCATACAACTTGCCATTATAATGCTTCTGCAAATCTTTGGGCCTATCATCACTCGTTTCGGCGATCAATTACGTATGTATGTATGTCTTTAGACCTGTATACGTATGTACATGTCAAAAACCTAACCTTACCTAACTTTTGTACGGTATTTTCTCTTTGATATATACAATCTATAACAAATTAGCTCCACTTGACTCTTCATTTTTGATCTAACCTTTGCAGTTTTGATACACATTTCCAATTATGATCTACCAAATTTTTCACGACAATTCGATGTTGCCTCCTACTTACACGTTATATGCAAATTCATTGCTTAACCTTTGAGTCTTAGGATATTATAAACATTTGATTAGGGATTGACATGGTTTATTATTTCATCATTAGTATTAATAACAGATTTTGCTGACATCATCAATGACTTCTATCTATTTTTTTTTCGATTACAGCATGGCTCGTATAGTCACCCACTCTTGCTGAATGTATCAATGTTTCCGCATTTTTGTATCAACATGGTGCGAACATACAACCGTAACCATCATCACTATGCAACAGTCTCCTCTCAAATTCCTTCATATACTCCACCATATCTTTGATTCGAATTCGGAAACCTATTCCATCCCCGTGTCTCCATAAATGTAGATCCCCGCACTTCCATAAATGTTCTTCTTCTTCTATGCGAACTTTAATTATTCGAATCTTAACCAATTCAATATACCTCCAATCTTTATCCGAAAGAAATTCCATCATATACTCCAGATTTTCTTCACTCCTTAGATAGAATGTATTTCCCACTTACCCAACTTTCTTACATGTGTGGAAGTTTTCTGCTCGGGACATATAAATTTCAAGATATACATTCTTATTTTCTTTGAACTCTGTTACATACGACTGAAATGTCTTAAAATCAGTCACCCAAATCCTGTTTCCTTCATTCTTCTTCCATATATGGATATTAGTTCCCGCTCTTGCAATTCTTGTTCTCCGCATTTGTAGATAATATTTTCATCACTTGTCAATATATCCTCGAACCAAGCTAAATCATCTTCGGAGATGTTTTCATCCAACACTCGTAAACAAATTTTTGAGATGTGAACATCCATTTTCACTTATTCTAAGTCGATACGCACGTCTCCGCTTGTTCTTCACGTATCACTGACTCCATTCGCCGCCAGCAGATACCTTTTATAACTTGATTACATGTTTCATCCTGCAAAACATTTCGCCTATCAGCGCTCACTGTCGTCAACATGCATGTACGTATGTACGTGTATAGACCTGTGTACGTACGTGTATGTGTATATTTGAGCGTATGTACGTATACATGTATTGAAGAAATATATATAAATATTTATAACAAAATTTAAAATTCAAAACATTTTAAAAATTCAAAAAGCCAAATCAATTTAATGATGTGATAACTTGGGATAGTAATGAAAGGTCCGAGGTGGAATTTTAAATTGTTTTGAATTTAAAGTTTTGTTATAAATATTTATATATATTTTTTCAATACATGTATACGTACATACGCTCAAATATACACATACACGTACGTACACAGGTCTATACACGTACATACGCACATGCATGTTGACGACACTGTGCGCTGATAGGCGAAATGTTTTGCAGAATGTAACATGTAATCAAGTTATAAAAGGTATCTGCAGGCGGCGAATGGAGTCAGTGATACGTGGAGAACAAGCGGAGACGTGCGTATCGACTTAGAATAAATGAAAATGGATGTTCACATCTCAAAAATTTGTTTACGAGTGTTG
>SDVV010001854.1:0-24431 GCA_016164225.1 Gammarus roeselii
ACACACACCCACACACACGCACACACACACACACACACACACACACACACACACACACACACACACACACACGCACACACACACACACACACCGACACACACATACACACACACACCTGCATACGTCTACACACACACACCTACACACCCTTGCACACACACACACACACACACCCTCACACAAACACCCACCCACACATACACACCTACACACACACCTACACCTACACACACACACACACCTACACACACACACACACACACACACGCTTACACCTACATGCACATACACATACATACACACACACACAAACACACACACACACACCTAAACACACACACACACACACACACACACACACAAGCACACACACAACGGTTACATAACCACATATTAACTACCTAGCTTCTATTACTGCTATATTTCGAACACTAACTGTGTTCCTCATCAGGCGAGCAAAAATAAATAAAAGATCTGTAAAATTTGAAAATTCATTAAATGGAATTAAATATAGTAACTTATGAGACGGGAAAGAGGTAAGAAATGGCCACGCAAACAAGTTCATTACTTCAACGGAGTTAAATTGTTTAAAAATATGCGGATTCGATCTTAAATGAAATGTTTGGCTGCGCTGTCTATAGGACGAACTCATCCAACAAGGTTCAAATTAGAAAGATGCTCAACTAATGTGGACTCGACAATAAGATGCATTTGTAAATCATATGAGGAAAAAACAGTTTGTGAGAAACTTTGATCAATATTGTTATCAAGAGACGAGACATGATTATACAACGCACTACCAGGCTTAGCGTATCTATTACAACTTTTATGTTCTTATAATCTAGTAGCTAAAGGGCGACCAGTTTGACCTACATACATCTTCGGACAATCAGCAAAGGGGATCACATACACACCCGGGTCATCATCCTGAACGAGCACACATTTTGTTTTAACAAGTTTTGAACGGATAGATGAGAGCGCTTTGTGCACTATTTTAATATTGTGTGATTTAAATATAGGAGTAATAAATTCAGAGCAGACTGAAATATAGGGTAATGTTAAAAATTTTGGTTCTCTCTCTCCGTCTCATCATGGGCTGTAGAATACAATTTTTGTTTTGCGTCAGAGAGTGCCTTATCAATAAAATATTAAGGTTAAGCAAGCTTATTTAAGGCATTTTTTATGTAGCAAATCTCACCATCCAGAAACCATGGTCACAAATCATGAGGGCTCTTAGGAACAAGGAATAAACAACAGAACGTTTTATGTGGTTTGGGTGTCACCAAAAGTAATGCGAGTAAAGACAAGAATGAGTAGGCTTACGGTAGACAGTGAATGGAAGATGACTGTTAGATCTGATGACTTTAGTATCTTAAAATGGTAACTGGCGATCTACTTCCTATTCAACTGTGAATTGCATAGTAGTGGAAAGACTATTAAGTTCAACTAGGACGCGATCAAAATCAAGAACAACCGGCCATAAAGCAAACGCATCATCGACATATCTAAGCCAGAGTGACGGACGAAGCTGATAAGTTAGAGAGAAGGCAGCTCTCAAAGTATTCCATGTACAGATTGGCTGACACAGGTGAAAGGGAGTTTCCCATAGCAATACCGAATGTTTGTTTATTACTGCTCATTAAACGTGAAAAAAATATTTTCAACACACAGACGAATTAGATCGGTATTGATTTTAATCGGGAATGGTATTTGTAGCAAATCTGCAAATATGTATCAAATCAGCAGTTTAAAAGCTAGTTAGTTAATATAGAGTTAAAAAAAAAGATTTGCTTCCGATTATTTCCTTACCAGCCACAGATATTAGTATGGGTTCAATCTAAGTGGTTGGGCAATTGGGCCAACTCACCAGACTGATCCTGTACCACTTGATGGTAGCTAATAGGCGTGAAGTATTTGGTCCCTGTTAGACAGAACTTCTCCCGTGACCGATAGTTGATTGGGATTTAGCTACTTAGTGATCTGGTGGCCTATGGCAACAAATTACTAGACAGAGATAAGGTAATACGATAGGTTTACTTTATGATAATGCAGTAGTGCAACAAGATGGTAAGCAACACTATTTACTGGGTAAACAGGTATGAACGACTAAGTCCAGCCCACGAACAGTTTGACATTTACCAGTATACAGCCAAGCTGTATCCAAGTAACTACAGAGTTGAAGTCACTTCAGGGCAGTGTCAAGCTTACCTCAGATGAGCGAGGCTGGATAGGCACATCAGGTGAACCAATTACAGATTGGGTCAAACAGGCTGGATAACTATCGCACCCACGCTCAGTCATCACGTGCAGCTACACCATGCGTTCTAACTCCATAAAAGGTCAAGCACTAGGTAGGTCAAGCACTAGGTAATATCAGTAGCCAAGATAGCAAGCAGCTACACAAGTAGAGAAGAGTAGTTGGCAGGCTGGTAGATGCAGTGACATCCATCGTACTTGCGAAGTACAAGCTAAAGAGGGGAACGCAGGACAGGCTGGAGAAACAACAGGCACAATAATACTGCAGACAGAGTTAGCAGAGCGTGGGTTGATTACCTCTACACGGTGGTCAAGAACAACACTGAGGAGGACCCCTGGCTTTGCTAGTGATAAGACTCAGCCTGGTGGCAGCCAGTTGAGTGCATGCAGGTTGAACCCAAAACAGAGTGCCCCTGCAATAAATCAATAAGAATAAAATATGCGTCCTATGATAAATTACATTATTGGACCTACGTGCAAGAAGCTGGGTTAGCGGTAAAGTAAGATCGTGCAATTGCCCCGGCAACTGAATTTTGGAAAAACCCTAGGAAGAATATAAGGGCTCCAAACACCAGTTACCCCTCACCAAGAAGACCAGCCTAAGTAAGGTATCGTGTACTCACCAAAATGGGGCTCCGCTTAAACATGATGGGTCCTCTTAGATAGACAAGCACATGAAGGGTGCAAGTTGAAGCTGAAGAAGATTGAAACAGATTGCAGTATAAAGCAAGCAATGAACAAGCAAGCAATAATTAAGCAAGCAATCAACTAGGTAAGTCAAACTCTGCCTGCCTCGCAGAAGAACACAGGGATGGGAAACTGGAAAGATCAAGTTATGAGGCAGAACACAAATATAAGTAAACAAGAAAATGGTTCTGTTCTGCCTCTTCATTCCTCCCTCACCAGTGTCGACTGGCAGGAGCACTTAAGAAACAAAAAACATCCCAGGAAATGTAAAGGAAATACACTAGAAGATATTCATTCCCTGTAGAACTATATTACAAAAAAGAGTCATATAAGGACAAAGAAAATCTAACAAGAGCTGTACAGGTCCATCAGGATAACAATCTACTTCTCTGAACAAAATTACAGAAATATCACAGTACACAGATGATACGTACCAAGTCTTCGTCATCGTGAGCTGTGCTGAAGATAACATTTACTATTTAGATAAACCTAATATTAACCTATGAATAAGGCTGGTGAATGAGCTTACCTCTACATCCCACCAACCGCTGGACATTGTCAGAGGAAGTTCTGTTCTCTCCACTTTTTAATATGTCAAGACACAAAAGTGTTACATTGGACTATTGATTTCAAGAAAAATAAGCCAAGCAAGTATGGTCACCGACATTTACTTTATCATGACAATATACTGTTTCGACTGATATTTATTAAAAAAACTTGAAACTTGAAAACGTCCGACATGAGGTTGTTTATTACATTACTCACACATTGTTTGACACACGGTGACACTTATTTGAAACTACTGTATAGTATTATGAGTGATTAAAAGAGTCCGGAAAATGCAAATCGGTGACTCGGACAATAAAATGATTAAATGTATCTATTAACTTTGGGTGTCCGACTTAGCTCCTATGTAACTCGGATATTGTGATGGTTAATTATTTGTGGGTCAAAGGTAATTACTTTTGTGGTCGGAACCGGTTTTTGACGCGGCCGGAGTCAACGAGTGTTGAGATAAGCGGTGGGCGGAAAGGGGGCGGCGCGAAGGGGCGAAAGGGGACGGGCAGCCCCTGAGTTTTCGGCAACCTTTCCGGATGATGTGGGAATCTTGTATGTATTTGAAGGTTATCTTTATAGTGTATACATTATATATTCATATTTGGTTTGATGACTATATATTTTGTGCATTTATTACATTTTTATAGTATTATTTCTATAAAGTTACTGTATAATTGACTCAATCGGTTCTCTACTGCGTGGATTTGGGATTATTTCATGGTTCGAAGGCTTATCTTTTTAATATTCAAAGTATTTATATATAACTTTTATCCTTTGAACCAATGTATTGGGTATACTTGGTCACTAACTGTTTGTTCACTTATATTTATTAATTCTTAACAGGAATACGCTTATAACACATTTCTGGAGGGGTGGGTGCGGTAGGGGGCCTCCTAGGCAAATGTTCAGTACGCCTCTGGAATTTTCGTCAGGTGAGGCTGCTCTTAGCTGTTCTTTGTCATAGCAGTATTCCACGTCTGATTTGCCATTATTTCTATGTTCTGAGTACCTGCATCATTATATATTTGACTGGATTTTCATTCTATATATTTTTGTGTTTATATTATGTTTTTTTTCTTAACTAATTAGCCTATAACTGAATCATTCGGTGACTGCTTGGTGGGTGCCCACTGCTTGGCTTGGCATAATTTGTATTTTTTGTCTATCTTATCATGTACATATTGTTTCTCTAGAAATATTATGGTAGGTATGTTTCATAACTCGGTTTGCAGCCTTAGCGTGCGTTTGGCCCTGCACGGTACCAGCCTGATGGGTGGATTTGTGGCAACGTTTTGTGTTTAATATCTGGTTGTTTTCATATGTATATAATACCTATAGGAATACGATGGTACAATGGTTTGACAGTTAGCGGGTTGATGTATACATTTCTGGGGATGCAGCAGCTTCGTTAAGAGAATTTGTACACCCCATAACGCACTATCCATTTTTGAACCTGATATATCGGAGACACCTTGTAACCGCATGTTCCAAATGGACCGTTATCAAGCGTATGTAGACTGTATATGCTGAATTTGTATTGTCTTCGGAATTTTGAATAGTTATCTCATACAGTTAAAGGAATTTTAGGATATTTTGGGTTTGCATCTTACATGCAGCAAAATATTTTAGGCATAATTAGTCGGTTATTGCAACATTTTTATGTATTTAACATTTTGTTACTATTAAGCTGTGGTTACTTTAGTTATAGAAGACTTGATTTTTTCCCCTGTTTTGGTATGCCATTGAGAAAAAATTCATCAGATTTGTATATACTATAACGTGTTCGTGTAGAAGTATTCCACATCATTTACTAGAGATTTCCGTAATGTATGTTGCTCGCATGTCTTGGCCACTTATTCACATTAGTTGTTTGGTAGTTAACATGCTAGTTTTTTTTTCTCGTACATCTTGGTTTTAATATACGATAGAGATTTGATCTTTCCTGCTTTATTATAACTCGAGCGTTTTAGTATGTTTCATTCAGTTATGTATGTTCTCTGTAAAGGTCCCATATTGAATGCTAGGTATTGACTTTTTATACAACTATATGCATATTAGGGTATAATACGTTTAAATCTGCAATATACAACATTATTTCAGGTATAATTTAGTTACATGTTGTATCATTTAGTGTTTTTATGTATCCATTACGTCCAATTTCAAAGATTGACGTGGAAAAATATTGCTGTAGAAGATTCGCTTTGTTACAAACATGGTCATGTTGTCAGTTTATTGTATATTTATTGTAGGAATAACGTCTTACTTCAATGTTATGGAGGAGTTAGAGGAGTCCCCTAGGCAAAAGCTCGTGCTTATATGTCTGTTTTGTTTAAGTAGACTGTTTTACTATGATGGATACCCTCTTATATTACAATTTTTTTATGTTTATTAGGACAGAGTAGAGAATTGCTATAAATATTTGTTATTGCTATTGCTGTATGATATTTCCAACGGTAATCATAGGAATATATGTTTAAGAGGTGTATATCCATACTGCATCTTCGTGAAATTTCGTCATTGAACTCTAGGAAGTGTGTAGTTTAACGTTTTAGAAGACGATACACTGGATGGATTGGTTCTGGTGTTGAGGCGGCTTACACTCTTTGGTGGTCATTTGGAGTTCATCCAAGTTCAACGTGGATTTGTAAGTTCTTGTGGATGTTGGTCTTGCGTTCCATGGGTTCGTTAGAGAAGTTATGCGACGAGCTGCTGGTCTTTCTAGTGATTTACTTAGGTCGTCAGTGGACCGAAGCCCAGATTTTATGGCCT
The DNA here is from genome assembly GCA_016164225.1 of Gammarus roeselii. Taxonomy (NCBI): domain Eukaryota; kingdom Metazoa; phylum Arthropoda; class Malacostraca; order Amphipoda; family Gammaridae; genus Gammarus; species Gammarus roeselii. Next base: position 6,272 of record SDVV010001854.1, read on the forward strand.
CACACACTGTGATTCATGTCAGGTCCATTCTGGACAACTGTACCTGCGTATGAATTCTTGGTTATGTGCAGGATGTGACTTTGCTCGAAGCTGTTCAGAGATAATGGACTAAACAGATGCATGGTATGTCTAAAGTATTGTACCATGACTGGCTGTTGCCTCTCAATTTTGTTCCATATCAGGGGAAGCTTGCTGAGATGTGACCTAATAAAGCGTTGTAGAGTTCGTTGTTATGACACAGTGGGCTTTAATTTGCCCTCCTGTAAACATAGTGTCTTAGTAGGTTTAGTAATTTATTTCAGATTAAACGGGTATCGTGGTAAAATAACTTTATTACGCACGAACTCAGTGTTTGTTTTACTGTTAAATATTTTTTTCGGTGTTGCTTATATGTTAGTAAACGATCTCAGTCCTGATTCAGATCACATCAAGAGTTAAAGTACAGGATTATTTTTCTATCTATTAATTACAAGATCGGTAATATTAATCGGAATCAGGTATTGATTTACCATCTACCTTCCGCATTGGTATAGGAATTATTATCTGGGTGTGGTAGGATACACCGTATACCGTACTCAATCAATGTTGCTTAGACCATAGTAGAGAAACTTACTTAGCTATTTTATTGCTGTTATACATTTTTGAACGGTTATCATAGGAATATAACTGTATTAGATACAAATTCGCCTAATTTCATGTAGTGTTTGGTATAAATTCGCTTAATTGGGATGTAGTGGTACAAAATATAGGTATGTTCCACATCATGATATGGAATATGTGGTACTGTTTTAAGTTGTCTTGGAGAACTAGTCCACCGGATTTGTTCACAGTGTTAGTGTTAAAATAGTCCATCAGTTTATTGTATAACTCAATTATGTATTTCGGTCACATCCCTTTACCAGATGCTTATTCCCACATGTCATACTGCTATAAATATGTTAACCGTTTGCAGTTTTTATAGTTAATATTATTGCTTGATTCAGGTGTTGCTATGAGATTTCGTTGAAATGCAGATCTCTTCGAGCATTCACCATATCCAATTCAACATTTTACTATTTATTTGTAATGTATGGGGCACAATCAACAAAATCTAGAATATAAATCACGTTAATCTTAGGAATATATGTTTATTCGGTATAAATTTGCCTAATTTGTTGTAGTGTTAGAAAATATTACTATATTTTTACGTCTTGATTTTGAATCTGGGTCCTGTTTTAGGTTGACTTGTTGAACTAGCCTATCGGATCTGTATAAACTGTTGATATAAAAATCACTCCATTCGTACATTGTAACTCTCAATTATGTATATCGGCTTGCATAAGTAGGTAGCTTCCAAACAATATTAGTCAAGTTATCACTTTCTCAAAAATAACCATCACCTGCAGCATATTACTGAAGGTTTGCAATTTTCAATAAGATTAATTCATTTTATTCGTTATGAAGGTAATTTGTGCACATGTGTATGCATGTATGCGTGTGTGTAGTTTCACGTAATGTTAGGTTATGGAACGTTAGTAGACTGTGGAGTTTAAAACGACTACGTAAGCTTGCTGCATATACCAGTGATGGTTATGACTGTTAATGCGTTAGCAATGAATTTACACGTATTTTTTTCAATATGTATTCAACATTTTACTGTTACAATAAGATATATTGTTGTATGGTGTGATTTGTTGCTCGATTTAAGAGATGATCAGTTTGATGTCATGTTATATTGTTTATTATCTAATAAAAGGTTTTCGTGTATGATTACCTAACTTGATTTTTTTCTTACTCTTTTTGTGTATTACAACGAATATTCACTACATCCACTCTAACATTTTACTATAGATCTGTGATGTGAGGACCACAGTCAACAAAAACTAGAATATGAATCACGCCCAAGGTACATAATTGGGGATTTTTATATCAATGTACATGATTAGGGATTTTATATCAATGTACGACAACCATGACATGAAAAATCAATTAATACAAAAAGGTTGTCAATCTAACCAAACCAACCTAGTCAATAATTATATATTTGTTTTCAAGGTGATGGTTATGTATGGTATTCATATATGCGATTGTCTTCACTGGGACTGTTTATTGAACATATAATTAGCAGTTTGAATACACTCTTCTAGTTTTGATCTAGAAAGTATCGCTCCTTTTTCATAAGTCAGTTTCATCGATTTGTGAATGTTATCAGAAATTGTTTTTTTTTTCAAATTCAGCATAATTCTACATCACTTATGGGTATGTATCGTTCTGATGTATATAAATCTCTCCACATGGAATTTTTATGTGACATATCAATAACAGTTTGAATACACTCCTCCAATTTTAATATGGTAAATATACTTTTGCAGATCTCTAAATTCCAGAACTTTATCGATATCTCCATTACGCGTTTGGATGAGACTCTGCAAGTATTTTCCAATAAAACTAATCCGCGTCATTTGTTGCAAGGTTTTTTATTGATTTAAAGATCCAAACAAAGTAACCTAACCAACCCAACCAATAATGATGTATTCTTAATACAAGTTTTTTGCCATGGCTATATATGATATATATTCATTAATTCATTCGTTATACATATCAAATCACTCCACATGACTATACTTGACTTAGTTTTTTGAATATCACACACCATGTACACACATAAACACTTTTGTACGCATATACAGGGTCAATAGTGGCACCGTAGCCGGCACCATGTAGCCATATACTGGGTCGATACCGGCACCGTTACCGGCGCAATGTAGCTATTTACAAGGTCGAGACCGGCGCCATGTAGGCATATACAGGGTCGGTACCGGAACCATGTAGATACATTTTGTACGCATATACAGACACAGTCAACATCTGTAGCATTTTTCACTATAGGTTTGTGATGTAGGGGACCGTAAACCTAACCCATCCAAACTTAACCTTACCTATCTTAACCATGAATTATGTATTTATATTCAACTCTTCATGCTTATGTTAGATATTTATTTTCAGGGATTTTAGCTCTATTCATATCATATCTCTGCACTTGACTCTACATTTTGTTCTATCATTATCAGTTTGGATACGCTCTTCCAATTTTGATTGAGCAAATTTCGTATATTTCGTATGTAAATTACGTCATTTGTTTGAATGATGTAGGCAATTCATATCGTTCTTCTTTTACCTTGTATATATGAATAAGCGTTGTTCGATACCTCCCATGTATTGCTTTTTTAAACTCGGTATTTGTCATAGGTAGACTGTATTATATAAAAAAAATGGGTCGGGGCTCAGTAGTAGTATAAGATGATACTCATGTTGAAGCGTCCACTAGTCAACCTAACCAAGAATTATGTGTTATCGTTCGAGATGATCTGCTTACGTATGATATTTATTGATTGATTTATGATATATTCATATCCAACCTCTCCACTTCGCTATATTTTGATCAAAAATTTTGCAGTTTGAATACACTCCAACAATTTTGATTGAGCAAATTTCAACCATTTCTTATGCAAATTACATCGTTTGTTTGATTGTTAAAGGTGTTAACATAATATTCTTGAATTTTGGCATAAATCTACATCACTTTTATCTGTGCGTTATTCGCATCCGAGCTAACATAACCTAACCTATCTTAACCATGCATTTGTAAGTTATTCCGTCATTGATTTATACTTTATACATATGAATCTCTACACCCGGTTCTTTATATCACTTACACTTATTTCTTTTTACTTCGTGGTCACTCTCTACCATACTATTTGGCAAAGATCAACCATTTTAAACGTAGATTATTTGAATGTTATAAGTAATTCATATTCGTCGCCAGCTTAACACAAACAAGGTTTTCTTAATTTTTTTTCTTCAACATCGCCTGACACTAAACCCTCTAACGTCTTACCCCTATTATTATCATATTAAACTTTATTAGTTCATAAACTAGACCTTGACTTTGTTTGAGATGAGGCCTAAATTACTTGTCGATTTATTTCTATCCAACTTTATTTGCTTTCTGCAAATTTAGTACACACCCCATTTCTCCACTATTATTGAAACTCTCTATCCTTCCTCAACAGTATCGCTACGTCGACTTTGTTTTTGTACATGTGTATGTTCAAGCGTCTGTATGTGTATATAAGTTTAAAAATGTATAACAAAATTTTAAATTCAAAATTTCAATAAAATTCAAAATTTTCGATGGATAACAGAGCCAAGTCGGCCTATTGAAGTGATAAATTGGCCTCTAAATACATACGCTTGAACATACACATGTACAAAAATAAAGTCGACGTTGTGATACTGTTGAGGAAGGATAGAGAGTTTGAATAATAATGGAAGAATGAGGGTGTGTACTAAATTTGCAGAGAACAAATAAAGTTGAATAAAGATAAATCGACAAGTAATTTAGGGCATCATCTCACACAAAGTCATGGTCCAGTTTACAAACTTATGAAGTGGAATGTGATAATAATAGGTGTGAGACGTTAGAGGGCGTAGTGTCAGGAGATGTTGAAGAAAACATTAAGAAAACCTAGTGTGAGACCATGTGTCCGTTTTTGTGAAACTGGTGACGAATATGAATTACTTGTAACATTCAAATAATCTACGTTAAAAATTGTTAATCTTTGCCAAATAATATGGTAGAGAATTACCGCGAAGTAAAAAGAACTAGGTGTAAGTGATATAAAGAAACGGGTGGAGAGATTCATAGGTATAAAGTATAAATCAATAACGGAATAACTTACAAAAACATGGTTAAGATAGGTTAGGTTATGTTAGCTTGGATGCGAATAACACACAGATGAAAATAATGTAGATTTATGCTAAAATTCAGGAATAACATGTTAACACCTTTAACAATCAAACAAACGATGTAATTTACAAATAAAATGGATGAAATTTGCTCAATCAAAATTGTAGGAGTGCATTCAAACTGCAAAATTTTTGATCAAAATATAGCGAAGTGGAGTGGTTGGATAAGAATACATCATAAATCAATTAATAAATATCATACGTAAGCAGATCATCTCGAACGATAACACATAATTCTTGGTTAGGTTGACTAGTGGACGCTCTAACATGAGTATCATCTTATACTACCACTGAGCCCCGACCCGTTTTTTTTATAATACAGTCTACCTATGACAAATACCGAGTTTAAAAAAGCAATACATGGGAGGTATCGAACAACGCTTATTCATATATCCAAGGGAAAAAAAGAACGATATGAATTGCCTATAACATTCAAACAAATGACGTAATTTACCCATGAAATATACGAAATTTGCTCAATCAAAATTAGAAGAGCGTATTCAAACTGATAATGATAGAACAAAATGTAGTCAAGTGTAGAGATATTATATAAATAGAACTAAAATCCCTGAAAATAAATATCTAACATAAGCATGAAGAGTTGAATATAAATACATAATTCATGGTTATGATAGTTTAGATCAGGTTTGGATGGGATAGGTTACGGCCCCCTACATCACAAACCTGTAGTGAAAAATGCTACAGATGTTGACCGAGTCTGTATATGCGAAACAAATGTGTCTAAATGGTACCGGTACCGACCCTGTACATGCCTACATGGTGCCGGTCCCGACCCTGTAAATAGATAAATGGTGCCGGCAACGTTGCCGGAATCGACCCTGTATATGGCTACATAGTGTCGGCAACGGTGCCGGTATCGACCCTGTACATGGCTACATGGTGCCGGGTACAGTGCCGGTATCGACCCTGTACATGGCTACATGGTGCCGGGTACAGTGCCGGTATCGACCGTACAAAAGTTTTATGTGTGCACATGGCGTGCGGTATTCAAAAAAGCTAAGTAAAATATAGCCATGTGGAGTAATTTGATATTTATAACTAAGAAAGTACTGAAAACTTGTCAAATGAATGCATCATTATTGGTTGGGTTGGTCCGGTCTTATTGACTAGATCCTTGAACCAATAAAATAACCTTGCAACAAATAACGTGGATTAGTTCTATTGGAACCTACCTTTAGAGTCTCATCCAAACACGTAATGGAGACATCGATTAGGTCCTGGAATTTAAAGTCCTGCAAAATGATATTTACTATATTAAAATTGGAGACGTGTATTCAAACTGTTAATGATATGTTGAATAAAAATTCCAAGTGGAGAAAATCATATACATCAATACGATACGTAACCATAAGTGATGTAGATTAATACCGCATATGAAAAAATTATATAAATTACTGAAAACATTCTGAAATCGATGAAACTGACTCATGAAAAGGAGCGATATTTGCTCGATCAAAACTGGAAGAGTGCATTCTAGCTGCTAATAATATGTTCAATTAACAGTCACAGTGAAGAGGATCACATATATGAATACTATACATAGCCCTCAAACTTGGATACAAATATATAATTAGTGACTAGGTTGGTTTAGTTAGATTGACCAGGTTTTAACGTACTTGGTAATGTATGACAACAATTTTCTATTTATTGATTTTTCTTATCAATGTTTTCGTACATTAATACCAAATCCCTAATTATGTACTTGATATAACAATTTCTGATAATGTACCTTGGGCGTGGTTCATATACTAGATTTTGTTGACTGCATTCCTCACATCACAGATCTATAGCAAAATGTTAGAGTGGACGTAGTGAATATTCGTTATACTACACGAAAAGGGTAAGAAAAAAATCAAGTTAGGTAATATTATAAAAAAATCCTATATTAGATAATAAACAATATAACATGACATCAAACTGATCATCTCTTAAATCGAACAACAAATCTAACAATACAACAAAGTATCTGATTGTAACAGTTATATGTTGAATACATATTGAAAAAAATACGAGTAAATTCATTGCTAACGCATTAACAGCCATAACCATCACTGGTATATGCAGCAATCGCGTATAATCGTTTTGAACTCTACAGTCTACTAACGTTCCATAACCAAACATTACGTGAACCTACACTCACGCACACACTCATACACATATGCACAAATTACCCTCATAACAAATAAAATGAATTGAACTTCAGTAAATATGCTGAAGATGATGGTCCTTTTTGGAAAGGCGAAAACATGACTGATATGGTTTGGAAGCTAGCAACTTGTGCGAGCCGATGTATACATAATTGAACAGTTTGTACAAATCCGATAGACTAGTTCAACAAGTCAACATAAAACAGGACCAGATTCTAAGTCAAGACGTAAAAATATATCAATATTTCTAACACTACTACCAATTAGGCGAATTTATACCGAATAAACATACATTCCTATGATTACCGTGATTGATATTCTACATTTTGTTGACTGTGCCCAATACATTACAAATTGATAGTAAAATGCTAGAGTGGATATGGTGAATGCTCGAATAAGTCAGACATTTTGAATTTTAACAAAATCTCATAGCAACACCTGAATCAAACAATAATATTAACTTTAATAACTGCAAATGGAACCATATTTATAGAAGTATGACATGTGGGAATGAGCATCTAGTAAAGGAATGCGACCGAAATATATAATTGGGTACTACAATAAACTGATGGAGTATTTTAATACTTACTCTGCATACAAATCCGGTAGACTAGTTCTCCAATACAATTCAAAACAGTACCGCAGATCCAATATCAAGAGATGAAACATATCAATATTTTATACCACTACATCCTAATTAAGTGAATTTATACCAAACACTACATGAAATTAGGCGAATTTATATTTAATACAGTTAGAATCCTATGATAACCGTTCAAAAATGAATAATGGCAATGAAATAACTAAACAAGTTTATCTACTTTGGTCTGAGCAACATTGATTAAGTACGATATACGGTGTATCCTACCACACCCAGATAATAAATCCTACACCAATATGGAAGGTGTATGGAAAATCAATACGTGATGCCAATATACATTAACGATCTTGAAATTATTAGGAAGAAGAATAATCCTGTACTTTAACTCTTAATGCGATCTGAATCAGGACTGAGATCGTTTACTAACATATAAGCAACACCGAAAAAAATATCTGACAGTAAAAGAAACACTGAGATCAGGCGTAATAAAGGTTTTTTACTACGATACCCATTCAACCTGAAATAATTTCCTAAACCTACTAAGATACTATGTTTACTGCAGGAAAAATCAAAGCCCACTGTGTCATAACAATGAACTCTACAATGGTTTATTAAGTCACATCTCAGCAAGCTACCCCTGATATGGAACAAAATTGAGAAGCATCAGCCAGTCATAGTACAATACTTCAGACATACCATGCATCTGTTTAGTCCATCATCTCTGAACAGCTTCGAGCAAAGTCACATCCTGCACATAACCAAGAATTTATACTCAGGTACAGTTGTCAAGAATGGACCTGACATGAGTCACAATGAGTGTGGTCATAAAATCTGGGCTTTGGTTCACTGACGACCTAAGTAAATCACAACAAAAACCAGCAGCTCGTCGCATAACCTCCCTAACAAACCTATGGAACGTGAGACCAACATCCACAAGAACTTACAAATCCACGTTGAACTTGGATGAACTTCAAATGACCACCAAAGAGAGTAAACCGCCTCTACACCAAAACCAATCCATCCAGCAAATCGTCTTCGAAAACGTTAAACTACACACTGGCTAGGGTTCAATGACAATATTCCACGAAAATGCAGTACGGATTTACAGCTTTTAAACATATATTCCTATGATTACCGCTGAAAAAATCATACAACAATAACAACAGCAAAAATATCCAAGCAATTCTCTACTTTGCCCTCATAAACTTTGAAAATTGTAATATAAGAGGGTATCCATCATAGTACAACGGTCTACTTAAACAAATCGACTTATAAGCAACGAGCTTTTGCCTAGGGTCTCCTCCAACTCCTCCAAGACAATGAGTTATGACGTTATTCCTTCAGCAAATATATAATAAGCTAACAACAAAACCAAATTTGTAACAAATTAAATCTTTTGTAGCTATATTTTCCCACGTTAATCTTGTAATAGAACGTAAGAGATACATAAAACCATTAAAATTATACAACATTTAATTAAATGATACCTAAAATATTGTTCTACTTTGCAGATTTAAACGTAATTTATCCTAATATTCCAAAAATTTAATTAAAAGCCAATACCTTGCATTCAAGGTGGAAACTCTACAGAGAACATGCAAAACTGAATGAAATATACTAAAACGCTCGAGTTATAATAAAGCAGGAAAGATCAATTCTCTACCATACATTAAAACCCTGATGTACGAGAAAAACAGCTAGCATGTAACCTACCAAACAACTAACGTGAATAAGTGGCCAAGACATGCGAGCAACATACATAACTGAAACCTTTAGTAAATGATGCGGAATACTTCTACACGAACAAGCAATAGTATATACAAATCTGCTGAATTTTTTTCTCAATAGCATACCAAACAGAGGAAAAATTAGATCTTCTTTAACCAACGTAATCACGGTTTAATCGTAACAGAAAGTCAAATCTATAAAATTGATGCAATAACCGATCAATTATGCTTGAAATATTGTGCTACTTGTAAGATGCAAACGTAAAATATCCTAAAATTTCTATAACTGTATGAGATAACTATTCAAATTCCAAAAACAATGCAAATTCAGTAAATATGAATCGATCATTACTATGAATACATAACACAATATAATAACCAAAAAAAATCTATATAAGACTACTGGAACAGTCTACATATGCTTGATAACGGTTAATTTGAAACATGAGGTTACATGGTGTCGCCGATATATCAGGTTCAAAAATAGATAAGCCGCCGTGGCCGAGTAGTTAGCGTATCCAACTACAGTGCCAGCCTCTGGTGCTGCATGTCACGAGTTCAAGCCTCGGCAGGGACACGGCGGTCCTGTGGCGGGGTGACTTGGCACCTCCCCTCTCTGCGTCTGCCTAACTTAGCCACCCTCCTAACTAGGGGAAACGGCTGTATGTCTATACAAAAATAGATAGTGCGCTGTGGGGTATACAGGTTCTCGTAACGAAGCTGCTGCATCCCGAGAAGTGTATACATCAACCCGTCAACTGTCAACTATTATGCCATACTATTCTTATTGATATTATTTACATTTGAAAATAAACAGATGGAAAACACATAACAAATCTACCCATCAGGCTGGTACCAAGCAGGGCCGAACGCACGCTAAGGCTGCAAAAAAAATGCCAATCCAAGCACTAGGCACCCACCTAGCAGCCACCGAATGAGTCAATTGTGGGCTAATTAGTTAAGAAAAAACATAATATACACAGAAAAATGTATAGAATTAAAATCCAGACATGAATATTTGATTATACAGATAGCCAGAACATAGAAATAATGGCAAATCAGCCTTGGAAAAATACTGATAAGACAAAGAACAGCGAAGAGCAGCCTCACCTGACGAAAATTCCAGAGGCGTGCTGAGCATTTGCGTAGGGGAGCCCCTACCGCCCCCCCCCCCCCCCCCCCCCAGAAATGTGTTATACCCGTATTCCTGCTAAGAATGAATAAATATAAAATGAACAAGCAGTTAGTGACCAAGTATCCCCAATACATTGGTGTAAAGGATAAAAATTATAAATAAATACTATGAATAATAAAAAGATGAGCCTTCAAACCCCGGAAGAATCCCAAATTCACGCAGTAGTGAACCAAATGTGTTAATTCTACACTAACTTTAATTAAATGATACTACAATCATGTAATAAATACACAAAATATATAGTCGTCTAACCAAATTTGAATATATAATGAAAACACCATAAAGATAACCTGCAAAAACATAAAAGATTCCCAAATCAATCGGACAGGTTTCCGAAAACTCAGGGGCTGCCCGCCCCCCTTCGCCCCGCCCCCCTTCTGACAACCGCTTATCTAATCACTCGTTGACTCCGGCCGAGCCAAAAACCGGTTCCGACCGGAAAAGTAATCAACTTTGACCCAAGAAGTAATTAATCATTACAATGTTCGAGTTACATGGGGGCAAAGTTGAACACCCAGGATAATTAGATTGATTTAATCTTTACATAGTCTGAGTCACGGATTTGCGTTTTCCGGCCCCTTTTAACTACTAGCATGTCATGTAACATACGCATACGAATCAAACCTTTCAATGAGCCATAATATATATATTGAATATAATATATATATAATATATATAATAAATGAATATATATATAATATATATATAATAATAATATATATAATAAATGAACAAATTTCTTCATGATCATGAAAATTAGAAAGGTGAACATATGAAACGGGTAAAATTTATTATGAAAGTATCGATAAAATAAAACTGATGAACCACAAATAGTTGAGATGGTAAATTTTATAGCGAAAGTAAATTAAATTTCAAGAATTTATGCACTTACAAGTTCAAACAGGTTTAATTTTAGTTTGTACTTGCAGGTAGCTCACACTGCACTACTACTTCCTATTCATACACTCACACGCAAACAAACTTAGCCTTTTTGCGCTTACAGGTCCGGCCGCGATACCCCGCAACACACACTGTGTCATGAGTGCGGTCCGATATCAGTGTTAGCAGCAGGGCTCGACAGTAAAACTGGTTTACTCTTGCCACGTCATAGTGACCGGGTCCCCTCCGCTCACTACCATCCCATTTTTCAACGTGACGCCAAAGGCGAGAAGGCACGTTAGGGCAGCGTCAAACTTATCCATTCATAAGCATTTTTCTTTCACACCCATTCATTGGACACAATCTTCGTACCTCTACACTTATGTCTCGCCTTCCTAACGCCTGTTTCACGCGATTGATCTACCCAAACTTCGGTCTACCTCTAGGTCTGCGTCCACTCACCTCTGCTTTCATCGCCCTTTTTATCAATCTCACACCATCCATCCTCATCACGTGCCCGAACCATCTCAGCACACCTGAATCTACTCTTTTCTTTAACTTCTTCACCATCCCCGTCATAAATCAAATACCGTCTTTATTGATCTTGTCTCTCAACATGGCCCAAATTCCAAATCCGTGAAATACAGTTAAAGGAGCTACATTCTCATACAACCCTCTCTTTGCTTCTACCCCCAACGACCAACAGCTCATTACACTCTTCAGTGCACCAAGCACTTTACACCCTTCCTTCACGCGCGACTTCACTCCAGTTTCCAGCTGTTCAGTATACTCCACATGAGAGCCCAGGTACTTGAACGCTGAACATCCTCAAATACCACTCCATTCGGGAGGGCACTGAATCCGCTTGCATCGATATCCTTCTAACATCTCATTACTTTACTGTTACCCACCACGTTAACTCGCAGCTTCCTCTTCTTACGCACTCAGCCAAAGTCCGACACTAGCCTAAACAACTTCTCTTCTGAGTCCGCCGTCAGAGCCGTATCATCTGCAATCAGCAGCTGACTCAACTGCCAACGCAACCCATTTGCTCTCAACAGCTCTGAGCCACAACCCAATAAACTCGCATTTACCTCCCTCACCACCTACTCCATGTATAGATTGAACAGACAGGGAGAAATAATGAGTCTGCCAGAACACATCCTTTCCCTTCGCAAGGTACTTCTCATAGACTTGTCTCATTGCAAAAATCGGCTCGGTACACACTACCATTGTGTAAGCCACACTGTTCCTCGTCAATTAAACCATCCGCACAGTCGATGATCCTCTTGACCAGCACTCTCCCGTGCAACTTACCAACAACATATAACAAGCTGATACCTCTCGAGTTGCGGCATTCATTTTTATTTCTTATTTTCTTATGCAGTGGAACAATACAAGCACTGCACCACTCAATCGGCACCCGCTTAAGACACTCAGTCGCCACACCATCCAAACCAGGGGCTTTATCTGCTTTTATCACCTCTACTGCCTCTCGCATTTCTTCGTCAGTAATGCCTGCAACAAGTCTCTCCCAACACTATCATTCTTTCACCACTACCCTCAGCAACAATGTCAGCCTCTTTGGCATCCTCAACATTCAGCAATTCATTAAGACATTCGCCATATAGCTCTTCCGTACATCACCGCTTTGCAACAACAACTGGCCCTTCTCATCTTCCACCACATTCCTTCTCCTTTCCGGTCTCCTTGGTTCTCACCCTCTTTACCGTTTTCCAAAATATCCATCAGATCTTCTCAAAATTTTGAACAGCCGTGTGCCCCACCTGGCGTCAGCGTCTTTCTCGGCTCTGCACACCACCCGCTTTACCTCTTTTCTCATGTAGTTTTAGTTTTCATATGCCACCGCCGACCTCGTTTGCCGTCAATCCTCAAGGCTCTCGTTGTGTTACCGTAAATCTGACTTCTACTCTTCACTATTCGCAGCTCTTCATTCTGCACCTTCCAACACCACACACATTTTTTGCACATCTCAACAACGCATCTCTGAACGCCTCCCATTCTTTCTCAACATTTTTCAGGTCCTGCCTTCTCACGCTGTCATATTCCTCCCTCAATGCCTGCTGGAATATCTCAGATCTGCTTACCCCTTTCAGTTCACTCACTTTCACTACTTCTGTTCCACCTCCCACTATTTGCTCCCCTTCCATCTCCGCTCCGCTGTTAATCTTCCTTCCGCCAGTAGATGGTCGAACATTCCTCAACCCTATCCTCTCAACACATGCACACCAAAACAGCCTCCCCACAACTCTCCTCGAAATCAGTACAAAATCCATAAGCCCTCTCTCCACAACTGCGCCATGGGCCATCTCAACCCATGTTTGCTTGTGGATATCTCGCTTCTTGAACAAGCTGTTTCCAACTACCAGATCCTGCTCCATGCGCAAACCAATAAATTTCTCTCCACTCGCATTTTTACCGGGAACGTCATACCTCTCTACCACATTCTTCACTACTTCATCTCTCACGCTCACAATTAGATCACCCAGAACAACTACGTTGAGTTGATCTCCAAAACACTCAATACACTCACTCAGGTTAGTCCAAAATTGCTGCCGCTCTTCCTCACCTCTCTTCCACTCACTCAACCACTGTATCTGTTCGCACCATCTTTGCAATGTAACCACTCCACCACTGTGTTTGTTCGCACCATCTTTGCAATGTAGCCACTCCATCACTGAATCTGTTCGCACAATCTTTGAAATGTAACCACATCACCACTGAATTTGTTTGCACCATCTTTGCAATGTAACTCCTGCTTCATTGTATCTGATCGCGCCATCTTTGATTGCTATTTCTAGTATAAATACCAGCATCGTAGTTGAACGGCTTTGTGGTCATATATAAACTATTCTCACGTTGTAGGGAAAAGGTTTTATAACTAAAAAGTGTTTTCACAGCCTATTACATGAACATTATTATGATCAATATTTCATTCCAAATACCTTCAGTACCATACAAGTATTATTCCAAAGCCACTCTAAACCGAGCGGATGGGTTCCACACGCTGACGATTGACAGAACCAGATCAAAGAGTGACCATAATTGAGCATATGCCCAATAGTGCCAAAATGAAACCTTTTTAATTAAATGCTCATGGATAAGAAAAATTACGGACCTGAATGCCTGTGTCAGGAAATTAATTTGAACTGAATTGTCTACACAATTGTAGTTTAACCATCAAGTGAAGTCTACGGAGAGTTTTCGTATGCCATAGAACGGATGTTTTCCATGCTTGGTAACTAGGAAATTTTATAGAGTCAATCAATAATGATATTCTTCATGTCAGTAATATAATCTTATTTATTTACAGAATTCCGGAGGAAATAACAACTTCAAATCTGCTGCTACCTACTTACATGTATTATTGAGATATCATCTAAAAATATATTGTTTGAGATGCGACGCAACCATGACGACAATTTTAGTTCTTGATGCTAAGGACGTCTCCCGCTTCAAAAACAAGAAGGCTGTTGACGTAATCCTTCGTCAAGTGTTCTGTACAGTGCTTCAGTGGGGCTGTGAGAAAAACCCTACAGAAACCTTTGAAGAATTTTTGAAGAGATCTAACCCACCAGATATTAGCTGGAAAAAATATATAAAGAAATCTTTTAATCGTCCGGGTCTCAGACTGAAAGAGACAAACTTTAAATCAGCTGAATTCGACGCATCATTTCTATACTGCCTCATTCGCCAAGTGTGTAAAGGTTTCGCTCCAAACAATGATCCTGTTTGCAATTCCAGCGATTTCAGAAAACTTGAGGGTCTCCTAAAAGAAGCCAAAGAATTGAGGAATGACGTGTGTCATGGCACATCGAGCGGAGCCACTGATCCCAGCATCCTGGTCAAGATGGAAGACGTCACCGTCAAACTCCTGGAAACAGCCGGAAATATATACTCTATAGATGGGCAGGAGGTGACGAGCAAGATCGAGGAATTCTGCAACGAGCTGTCGCAGATTAGCCAGACGGACCTTACTGATAAAGAAAAGATGTTAGCACAGATGGAAAAGGATTTCAGAGAAAACGGAAGAAATGAGATTGAAAAGCGGAAAAAAGTCGCGTTCGTCTTCCTGCCCTTTAGTCAGTCCAAGTTAATTCTCAGTGAAATTTTTCATGGCATTAATCTGATTATTAGAGAAGAAGACAAAAACGACGAGGAAATACAGTACTGCGATCTGCTTGAACATCTCGTCAACGACCGAAGAGTTGGGTTCATTATTGGGGAGGCTGGTGCAGGGAAGAGTTCTCATCTAAGAAGTATGATTCACGACTACCTCGACACCACAGTGACAGAAATCTTCAAGGGTGTGCGGCAATTCCCCCTCGTACTCTACTTCGAGTGTCGTAACACTACTATTATGAGCTGCAAAGATTGGCTGGAGCGAAGTTTCCCACAAATCCTCAAAAAGATAAAAAATGTCAAGGATGGTATTAATGTACTCTGTCAAATGGGCTTACTAATCCTCATTGATGGCCTTGACGAAACCAACACAGCCTCCCGAAAGGTTTTAGATGAACTTTTTGACAAATTCGGAGCTAATGGAAATGCTAAATTTGTACTTGGTACCAGACCAAATGAAGAACATAAATGGACAAAAATTCTACAACGTCTAAACATTGATTATGTCAGATTTTTTCTCAAGCCCATAAACGACAAAACCGAGCAGGAAACTTTTCTAAAGCGCTATGAAAATAAGATCTTTGGTATCCCTAATTCTGACCTCATTCAAGAATTCCGATTCTTGACTTCTGAAAACCCTTGTGAAACATATTTCTCTTACCCTATCTACCTTGTATTGTTTTGTTACCTGTACAAGAAAACTCCATCTGATGTCAAGAAATGGAAAAATGAGGTGAACCTGATGGGCCAATTTCTGAAATTATGCAAAGAAAATATAATTGAGAGATTGAACAAGCCGCTTTTTGAAAATCGAAATACCAAAATCCTTGCTGATGAAGTCATTTCACTTGTCAGTGATTTAAGTCTGCGACTTGTGTTGAATGATGAAATGATCATAACTGACAAGCATTGCGCCAAAATTGTTACGAGCGTTTTCAAAGACCTTCTCGTTGACCATAAGTCAATTTTTTCGTGCATTTTCTTCAGTTCATCAAACCAGGAAGGATTCCAATTTATGCATAAATCTCAGTGTGAATTCATGGCGTCAAAAGCCATTACGGAAAAATTGCTTGAAGATTCCATGACAAAAATATCCAGCATCATATCAGCGTTTCAAGTGGAGGAACGAGACAGTGACGACTTGAACAGGTTTGCTTGTGAATGACTCTATATGTATGACAAGCTTGTTTTTGCACTTAGGTAACTTCAAAATATTTCAATATTTTATTTTATTAAGAAGAGATTTAAAACGATTGAAATTGAAAATTAAATTCCAGGCACACATCGAGCCAACTGATTTAGAAGCTAAAACAAATATTCAATATTTAATTTTAACGCAGTAACAAAGAATACCTTCCAAACAATACAACATAGGAAGAAAAATCATTTCGGTAAGCATTGTACAATCGTTTATTGCTGATTTACTAAGTTTCTTTGATAGTATCATTCAATGCGTGTCCTCCTTAGATAGTATCCTTCAATGCGTGTTCTTCTTAGATAGTGTCCTTCTTGTGTGTTCTTCTTAGATTGTCCTTCAATGCAGGCGAACTAACGTTTCCGAGTTCAAATCATTTGGTTCGCGATCCACAATTTTTACTTCACCAGATTCTTTGGTCCCGTCTTATGTATGGATATATTTTCTCCCAAGCTCCATGTCAAATATTTCATTAAAGAAACTCAAATCGTCCTTTTCCAAACAGTTGACGTTTTCCAAGCTTTTTGCTGCCCCTCCGTGTAATGTTTGCTGCCCCTCCGTGTTATGTTTGCTGCTCCTTCGTGTAATGTTTGCTGCCCCTCCTTGTAATGTTTGCTGCCCTTCCGTGTAATGTTTGCTGCCCCTCCTTGTAATGTTTGCTGCTCCTTCGTGTAATGTTTGCTGCCCCTCCTTGTAATGTTTGCTGCCCTTTCGTGTAATGTTTGCTGCTCCTCCGTGTAATGTTTGCTGCCCCTCCATGTTATGTTTGCTGCCCCTCCGTTACATGTTTGCTGCCCCTCCGTGTAATGTTTGCTGCCCCTTCGTCTAATGTTTGCTGCCCCTCCGTGTAATGTTTGCTGCCCCTTCGTGTAATGCTTGCTGCTCCTCCATACAATTTTTTCCTGTTTTTAATTCCATGTCATGTATGCTACCCTACATGTCATGTTTATAGCCTTTCATGTCATGTTTGTTGTCCCACCATGCCATATTTTCTGTCCCTCCTTGACAGGTTTCTTGCTGCTCCTCCTTGCCATTTTGCAGCTCTCTATATCAGGATAGGTGCCCTCAATGCCGTGCTTGGTGTTCTCTACGCTATGTTTACTCCCTATCCATGCCATGTTTTTTTTTCTCCATGCCATTCTTTTCTGCGTCTCATTGTCATGTCTGCTGCCTCTAAACACCATTTTTGCCGCCCCACGATACCCTGTTTTCTGCCCCTCCATGCAATGTTCTTCTTCTCCTCATAGCCATGCTGGCTGCCCCTTCATGTCATGTTTGCCGCCCCTAGATGCCATGGTTACTGCCCCTCCATGACATATTTTCTGGCCTCCATGCAGTGTTTGCTAGCGTTCCGCGCAAGCAGATGAGTTATGTTGCATTTACCCGGATTACCTGCCAATGTAAGTGTCGTCCTCCCTTCCCACTTGCCCGTGTGCTCCACTCGCAGCCCATAGCATATATATA
>SDVV010001855.1:0-24428 GCA_016164225.1 Gammarus roeselii
CGCCGCTTAGTAGTAGATGAATACGTCTATCCTAATAATAAGGTGTGAGCCATAACCACCATAGTAAATATGCACACACGTGCGTAATGAAAAAGGACACCAACCACAAAACGGGGTCACACTGGATGTAATTAACCCTTCCTAATGACACATGGGAAACGGTCTAATCCTATTTCCTTTATTTCAAGAAAAACGCCTTGATAAATTACAACTGGCGTTAACTACTTTTTAACCAATGACAGGGTATTTAACACTTTTACCCCTCGTAGACGTAGACAAAAAAAAACAAGAATGAAACACCTCACGCTCACCGGGAGGAGTTCGTGACCCTTAGCTCTGGGTCCTTGAAGACGACGAAGGAATCTTCTTTGCGCCCGGCAAGGCCCGTTGAAGGAAAACTTTCCGGAGCTTGTCGACTAACTCGTCTAACACAAACTGACTGTAGATTTAGCCAGCTACTATGTCTTTGGTGAGGAACTCGGCAGCAGGAGGGCCAGACTCTGGCTTGGCAACAACTACGGACGGACGCTTTCACTACGATATGTTCACATCGTTTTCAGAGATGTGAAAAAAAAGCCTGGCTAGTTGTTGACTCTGTCTTATATAGTCCAATATCGTGACGTCATCGCCCACCACTCGCCCGGGAACAGACCGGTGACCGCTTCTCTAGCCAACGTCACAGTCGCACTAGGTTCACAACCCTATAAGTACCAAATTGGCTCAGGGCCAACATTCTACCTTTCAGGTGGTGACCAGGCGTCAAACTTTCTCATTGTCCCCTTAACATCTCTGTAGCTCAACCCCGATGACCCGTTGCTAAGGGATCGCTGGCCCAACTGTACGTAACGATTCCGTTTATTGCCAGCCCTACGACCGTGCCTGTTATCACTCCTGACGCAATCGAGAGCGTTTCTATTCATGATATATAGAGACCTAAGGCCTCCAGACTACGGCGCGACGCTTGTGGTCATTCCGTTCTGTTTTTTCCCCCCGAAGCGCTGAGTTCGCAGTCTCCCAGGTCAGGCGTCAGTCAGCCTGCCGAAGGTATGTCGCTGTCTGCTCAAAAACAATGGTCACCAGCTCAGCGGTTTCTTCACAATGGCTACCACATCAGCGGTTTCTTCAGAGCGGACGAGGCTTGATGGTACCCCGTGTCTGTACCCTGCATGGTGTACCTTCAATCAGTATCCTGCAATCAGGATTTCGCAATCAGGATTCCGCAATCAGGACCCAGCGACAGGATCCAGCTACAAATGTTCATTGATCAAATATAAATACTCGTTCGAAATTAAACATGACTGAATAATACGTTTATCAGCCTTTGTGCATGACACGAAGGCTCAGATATGAGGGAAACACATACCTACATGTTTGATATATTTTAACAATATTTTATATCATAGAACTCAACTCGTTGCAATTATTACATCTATTTCAGTTATTCACGTTAATTTTTACATAGCATATTTTTTATCTGGAATGTAAACGAGGAAAATAAATGTTGTAACTGTTAAAGACAATACAAAAATAATTTGTATATAATTATTGTTTCCGCATATTTTCTACGTGGGAGTATATAACCATTATTGACCCCCGAAGGGATTTCGCTGTGACAATTGATCATAAATGAACTACTAACTCATTTCTAAACCATAAGCCGCATTGGCAGCCCTGTCGGCCTCGGATGAAGCGATAGGCAGGTAACAATGCGACTGAGAACAATAAACGAAATAAGTGTCCGTCTCTTCATGACCGCTACATTTTTGAACCCATTGTTATCGAGACGACATTAGATATTGGCAAATTCAACCGACTCCTGATCCACGACATTGGCCGACGGTTATCTGCCACATTTGGAGACCGTCGCAAACGTTCTGTTTCCACTAAAAGCAAGGACCAGCGGTGCAGCCTGGCATTGCTTCGAGTTTGCAACTAGCTTGTAAGGCTATCAACTTGCGGAGTTTTAAATCAGATTGGGTTGAGGAGAGAGGGTAGGCCGGTACACCACTAGAGGCTGGAGGCTTCATTAGTGTGGTTGGATGCCAAAACCCTCCAGGGACCAGAGCTGGGGCCAGGGTTCTCCTTCTCTCTGGAGGCGTTATCAAGTGAATGGAATCGAATCCCACGGAAATACCTCTCTACTAATGACACATTTCCCCTTACATCAGTGAACCAAATATCAAATTCATAAAATAAAATAATTGTGACGTGGATAAAATCACGTCAATGAAGTTAGATCTTAAATTGGATCGTTAGACGTTTCATCAAATAGCATATTTCCACTCCTGACAAGCCTTCCCTACTGAACTTTTGGCCTACACTACACCTCTTCAGGGGCCGTTACACGGGTAAATGTGTGCGTGAAATCAGTAACTTTTGGCCTACACTACACTTCTTCAAGAGCCGCCACACGGGTGAATGTGTACGTGTTATCAGAAACTTTTGGCCTACACTACACCTCTTCAGCAGCCGTCACACGAGTGAATGTATACGTGTTATCAGAAACTTTTGACCTACACTACACCTCTTCAGGAGCCGTCACACGAGTGAATGTGTACGTGTCATCAGTAACTTTTGGCCTACACTACACCTCTTCAGAAGCCGTCACACGGGTGAATGTGCCCGTTTCACCAGTAACTTGTGTGTCACATACGGGGAAAAATCCACGTATGGTAAGAGAAATGACTCATGTGACGACGTAGACCATTTTTCTTCACTTTTCTTCACTTTTTTTGTTCACAATAATGTACAATCAAAGCAAACAGTGACGAACGAACAGTGAACTTTAAGAGTTATGATAATTTCTTAATCAATACGCTTAGTAATCGCATGTATGCGTCGAGAGCAATTGTTAAAGGATACACATTGCAACCTATTGTGAATGAATAGGAAGTTTTCCGTATTTGCATCCGTCTATGTAATATAAATATGATCATTATTTATTAAAATGTGAATTGAAGATGGGTATATGGTCTGTGAATATAGGAAACGAATAGCACAATCACATGAGCAGCTGCAGTATACGCACCTGTACGTGAGGACATTATTGTCGAGAGTTCTCACGTAAATAAGGGAGATGACTCGCCGACACTGGCTACGTGTGACGTTTTTTTAATGGACCCCATCAATAGAAACTTCTCTTTGCAAATCCTGAAGAACCTCAATGCAAAAGTTGCTACCTTTATTGACATTGAGATTGTGCAAGTTTCGACTTAGGCGTCTGTTGAATACTTTTGACTTCGATGGTTGGGAAAAAAAGAATCTTTGGCGTGATAAAGAAATCTCGGGTCTGAATGAATGTTCGAGTCAAGTGATAGTCAGTTGTCAATAGGAATTATTATTTTGAGGAGAGGGAAATGATCTAGTATTGGAATCGTCAGTTAGCCGATTTATTGCGCTTGTAAAAATGTGTCCTATCACATGGTAGATAGAAGCTTAAGAACAGAATTCTACAGCGGGTTTTACCACTCGAATTTCCTTCAGATCGGCCCAACAATATTCTCAATTCTAATAAATTCTGTTCACAACCCTCAAGTAGTATGTTGAGCTGAAACAGGACCCAACAATTGCCATGACATCTTAATTGAAACGCAACAGCAGACCATCCCCAGCAATAACGCTAGCCATCACATGCACTCCGTCCTCCAATATTACTTGGTGGCACAAGCTAGGCTGATGATATCAGGCAGGTGAACCGCAGGATACAAGGAGAATTAGGTTTTCGGTGCTGGTCCAGTAAAGGTCTGCTTAATATTATTAATGGGGCAAATTTCGATCATATATGAAGCATTGTACATACAAATATTTTTTGCGCTGTTGTAGGAACCATTGGGTCCGAAGTACCTTACCTCTGCAATTTGATTTAAACATTCCTGCACTGAAATCATAGCTCTATGTTATCGTATATTCATACAACTGTTTCTTTCTTTGTCTTAAAGAATTAGCGGTGTGTGCACGTGTTAACACATACAAATACTTTCACAGTAGAGATGTTGGAATCAAAAGCAAATTAAGGTCTTTATGCGTTCAAAGGTGCTACAGTTGCCAGAAATCAGGTATTCTTGCGTT
The DNA here is from genome assembly GCA_016164225.1 of Gammarus roeselii. Lineage (NCBI taxonomy): Eukaryota > Metazoa > Arthropoda > Malacostraca > Amphipoda > Gammaridae > Gammarus > Gammarus roeselii. Next base: position 4,069 of record SDVV010001855.1, read on the forward strand.
CCTAGGGGAAACAGCCCTATGTACAGTAGCATAAGAAAATTCATATATGGTTAGTCTTTATCAGGAAAAACAAACAAGACTTTTCCCACGTGGAATTTTACTTCATGAAGAAATTTATCACGGAATTATATCTTTATAAACCTCATTCATGGATGAAAGCAATTTAATTCCGGACGAGTTCAAATTTCGAGCTTAAAATTAGAATCAATCGTAAACTATTTTTTTTCCGCTACTGTACATGCTACTAGACCTTTTTATGGCGTCTATAGTACCGACAGCTTTGTTGTAGTAATTCAGAGAATAATGTACTGTTATCAACTATTTGGACATAAAAAGTAATGTATTGTTACGTTTTTACTATGTGAAAAAAAAAATCGAACGTCAGTTCACTAAAAGAGTTTTAGCTGCATGCCATTTTTACCCTGCAATTACGATAAGTTGACGAGTATCCTAAGTGGGAAAAAACAAAAGTTGCATTTTATGGAAATGTCAGTGTGGGAAAAAAAACATTGCCTGTCCGAGATTGGTATATGTGAAAGAAGTGTCTGCGTAAAATTTTTCTTATGGAACAATGAGTAGCAAGACAATATTTCCCCCTTTCAAAGATAATTTTGTAGAGATAATCACTATCACTAAAAACGTCTGGGTCAAGAAAAAATACAAAAACAATCACGTCCGTACCACACTTCTGGGACCACTTCACGCTTCGAACTGTCTTTATTCGCTATCAATGGAAAGTTGTTCTGACAAAAAAGCACGCACCACAAATCAAATAGATAATGATGATATAAAATGTTTCTTCTAATGTTAACAAAATCTCATTTTCTGAATATTCATCAGATACATTTTGATCCAGAAATGTGACCTAAGTCAGGTCACTGACTTATTCAAAAATAACAGAAACAGCGTGATAAAAATGTATATAATTCTGGTTTATTAATGTCACATATTGATCAAAAATCTCCTATTAAATATTCAGCAGCGCAGTCGGTGGATGCCACAATTAATTAAATGCAGGAATTCCTCATCTAATTAGGAAGAAAAAAGAATTCCTGTTATTTAGTTTTAAAAGTCTCTTAAATTAAATTTAGTTGTGGATTTAGAATTGCACTCGTCATTCCGATTACTTTATTGTCATAATTAAATAGATAACGCTGAAGAAAATCTATAAATCGTTTCCAGCATCATGTGGGTGTTTGGAGACTTAGAAATAATTGTTGTTGATATGTCCAAGGAAATTTCAATATCAGACGAGAATAGGTTTAAAGAATAGACCTAGAATATTCCTCCTGACTTTTTCAGCAGCAAAATGCAATTAAAATCAACTGCTATCTAGATTAATGCTGACAATTGTTTGATCGTATTTATTGTTAGAACAATTTTCAGCCACCAATAAGGTACAGTCTTGCAAAGAAATGATCACACGTATGTGCTCAGATGTCATTTTTTTTTGTATCACAGTCTTAATGTTTTATAAATGAACATTTTGTCTCACTCATAGGTAGATATGGTAAACAAAGTTACCTCAATACCTTTATGATAAATTACAAAGATGCGACAAGAAACGAAGTACGCAGTTTCCATATATTGATTATTCAATAAGTTATGAATTACAAATTCCCAATTTACCCTCGTGTGATCTATACATCTGTTGTTTGTAAAAATGCGTTCCAGCATTGCTTCGTGAAGATACGAGTTGGGATATCCAAGGTTTGAAAGGAATTCATCGGAATTCATCGAGTATAATAGACCATACAAACGTATTTACTTCAAATCCTTACAAATGTGCATGGCATAATGTAAGTTCTTTTCTGTCTCATTATTCCATCATCTATATAATTTCATGTATCAGTCCAACATCTCCCATATTGTTCATTAACAAAGGCAGACATGATAGGGCTTACAGGACGAAGGTTTCATCAAAGCCTACAGGACGACTGTTTCACAGAAGCCCCCAACGGACATACGAGAGGGAGGAATATGGCTATGACATTTCAACCGAGTGCCTCCAGTTGAGGGCTGAATCGAATATGCAAACGAAAGGCTGTTTCAAGATGGAATTGAAATAATTTTCGATGTCCCGTTCAGTTTACAACCCACTTCTCGGAAAACGATACCGAAAGGATATTCTAGCAGAAAAATGTCCAATCGATCAATTATCTTATAAAGGAAATATATTCCGAATGCTTGAAGAAGGGAGTAGAAGCAACCTGCAATAGAATACACATTATTTTTGGAAGTTGTGGAGTCAAGCAGGCTTCACCGGACCTCAACACATCAAATGATTCACATCCGCACCAAATGAAGGCTACAAATGAGCAGGCCAGTTTGGCAGTCGACAACAAAATCGTGAAATGAAGGTAATCGCTGGGAATGAAATAAAATAAATATTAATACATGACTTTTTGAATATCTGTTCAAAATATCTGTTGATATCGAGTAAAGGAGGTCCATTTAAATCATCGGAGCTCATATTGAAATGAAAGGGGAAAATTAGCATTGCATGGATCACAAGGTCGTATTCGGACTCAGTGTTCAATGGATAATTATACCGCTATATTTGGAGTCTCGACATTGACCTATGATAGAAGCATATTGAGTAATAGGCAACAAATTTCATAGAATGTTTGGAAAAAATGTGCTCAGATTGTTGACGTGGTAGGCACGTGGCTGTAGATTCTCCACAACTTTCAATGTGAGTCTGAGACAATTATATAAACATGATCCGCCCTCTGATATCCTATGGTTTTCCAAAAAGATCTTGAATTGTAATTGAACCAGAATTATGTCCTGTTTATTGCCCCAACGGCGTAACATAAGTAAAACTGTAGACTCAAGTAATAAGGTATTTGTGTGTTTTGTTCCCAATATATTGTATGTTATAAAGTACGTATGTGCAAATCACTGTTCTTTTCTTGACCTAGAAGAAAAAACATATGATTATTCATACTGAAAAGGAGACAATCTCCATGCGGGGATATCGGAATCAACGAGCGAAACGGCCCTATTTCTGACGTTTACTGTACCTTTTATAATATCAACATAGTATTGACTACTTTTTGAACCATCTTTAAATTGGATATACAAAATTTTGAGTACACTGTAGCAGAAAAGCGAAGGAATAACCCAGAATTGAGATGCCAGGAATGATATCAGGGCAATACAATTCCAAACATTCACCAAATGTTTCACGCATCAAATCCATGAAATGTGATAAATTATTCATATTTTCGAACAATAACTTCCCCCAGCCCTTCTCTCGTCATGAGCATAATGTTCAGTTGGTACATCAAATAGACTACCACAATTGTAATTCACTTTAAAATACCGATTGAACTATTTTTTTTATTCTCTACCCCTGGAATGGAGACAGGGATCGCCAATCATTCAAGTTTATGATATCATCACTCGATAAAACATTTGCTAAAATCCTGAATGATTTCAGAAAATTAAAATTGAATGTAAATGAAACATGTTGCGATATGAATCAGCTGCCAGTATGAACAGAAACATGTATGTGTTCATACTTATATTGTTCAGAACATTGAAAAAATAACTGAACATCATTAGTGAATTAAAATTATTTGTGATGCGCAAAACTTATTTACAATTATTTACCTTCGATATTTTCAAATATTTCGGAACAATATGAATCACACACAATTTATTTGATGTGTAATTACATTCAACTCAGCGTGTAATTACATAAAATTAATCGTGTAATAAAGTATAATTTATCGCCGGAATTAGAATTAGATAACTCCTTATGAATAATGGAATAGGTATAACAATATATACCATGATGTTGCACTGTTCCTTTGCTTACTACACGTGCTAACTAATTTAGCAGAAAAATAAATCAAAATAATGAGGATTTTTGTTTGCAAAAATATTCGAAATTATATTTTCAAAGTTACTATTGAATGAATATTTTCCTTTTTAATGAGTCAGTTCGTGAACAATGGATTCCACCTCTTCCCAAAACGAATAGCCGATCGGACAAAGAGGTTGGGACAGTGAGTGGGGATGACGCATGGTTTGTTCGCCGGCTGATTACTCCTTCCGGAAATTTGTCCCATAAAAATGAGAGACGCTAGTTGGAACAGAGCATGCGCACCATTCAGTTGACAGTAAAATTCTTCCAACCTAATAGCTGAACACATTTTTTCATGCGGAGATTGAGGTACACCTCGGAATTGACTGATACGCCGTTTTCAAGCTCATCTGCTGCCCACGATTGCTGCCAAGCGATCACATGTTCACCCCTGGTTTGTCGAGTCATCGTGAAGAAATGGACCAGCCGCTCATGACTTCGGCCCCAGCCCGCTCGACTACTGGTTTTACGGCGGGGTAGAATCATATTAGATAACTGAGGAAACTGCTCAGCAAGGTCGTGATCGAAATGAGCAAGGGAGCGTTCAACGAGTGGTTGCAGGCTTCAATTAATTCCTAGCGTATATATAATATGATGTCGATTTTAAAGAGGATTTAAATTGTTACCATCTTTATAAGCCCCTTTTGACTGTGCCTGCGGTGCCGGGACGGCCCGAAACAGCCGAGCATATCACGGCGTTGTGCTCGGCTTTTGCATCCGGCAGACTCAATCATAACATCACGTCGACGCGCGACCTGTATGAACGTTAGATAGCATAAACTTCCCCATGGCTGTTGAGTTAATAATATAAGAGTCTGCACCCATCGTAATATTTCCAACATTCACTTGTCGAAGGGTATCCGGGTTTTCGTGTGGGACGCCGGCCGAGGTTTCTTCACCCCAGTAGGAGCTGGGGCTTAGCAACAACAACACCAACATCCTTGTTCCCCTTTCAAAAACCGCGGCTTCTTCCATTTCAGGAAAAGTGTGACCTGAATAGGCGTCATTTAGGAAGTTTTAGTGCCCTTTTATACTGTTATAATTTGTGCTATTTATCGCGTCTTTCCGGTTTAAAAAAAAACTATCGAGGCAAGGCCAGGAGCCCTGGAACAGCTCCGTAAACAAGAAAATATCAGATACATTGTTCGTATGAAGCGCGCTGTCGGCGGACAGGGAAAGACAAAATCAAGATGAAGATCGCAGGAGTTATCTCCAATAAAGGTGCACTACTGGCTGTCAGAGTAGTGGTGTTCTTGATGGCAAATAAATGACATCAATAAGGTGGACATTGGGCTCGGTACAAGTCCAATGAAGACTCTATTTGTTTGAAGATTTATTCACAGTTTCCCCCTAACCCTGTATCGGACATGGTCACTAATCTATTTTATTATATAAAGCGCCAGATGATTAATCTCAGGGGAAATACTTTGCTCGCTAGAAGGTCAGCCGAATTTGTGTAGTTCCAGTGAACCTACTCTTGTCACCAAAAAAAGACGCCCTGCTACCGTTCTCTCTATACCACTACCCGCAGGACTGAACATATTACCAGAGCGTCCACTAGGCGGTATGATACATTCTGCTTGGTTCTTTGATAGACGCCTAACGACCGTTCTCTCTACCACTACCCGCACCAGCTCAACATATTACCAGAGCGTCCACTAGGCGGTGTGCCACATTCTGCTTGGTTATTTCATAGACGCCTAACGACCGTTCTCTCTAACACTACCCGCAGCAGCTGAACATATTACCAAAGCGTCCACTAGGCGGTATGCCACATTCTGCTTGGTTCTTTGATAGACGCATAACGACCGTTCTCTCTACCACTACCCACAGCAGCTGAACATATTACCAGAGCGTCCACTGGGCGGTATGCCACAATCTGCTTGGTTCTTTGATAGACGCCTAACGATTGTTCTCCCTACCACTACCCGCAGCAGCTGAACATATTACCAGAGCGTCCACTAGGCGGTGTGCCACATTCTGCTTGGTTCTTCGATAGAATGATTACACAGGGGTGATATTTGTTCATCAGGCGAGAGGCATGGTGAGGAGTATATTGTATATTTCTGGAGTAAAAGTTCGGTAGTTGCTGCTATGGGGCATGGACTCCGAATTTGCATGTGTCCCGAAGAGGTTTATTCATAAAACTATGTATCATAAAATATAAGCCCAATCATGCCTAATATTTTGAGTGGTTCTAAATTTCACACATGTCATACAGAGTGTCTCTCCTCCGTTTTTCTTCGGAATATATTGGATTTTCATCCATTATGTAAACTCATAAACATCAAGGTAGAATAATGAGTGCATCATTAAGCCTATGGATTTAAATACATGTACTAGCAGTCCCACAATTCTGAAATTCATATCAATCACTTGCAGCCCCTCGGGTTACATAGAAGAAAAATTGATTAAGCTGAACGAACATATTCTCCTTAAATTGCTGAATTCCAATTATCTGTTGCCTTAGACTTCATGCAAGGCCATCAAAGTCACAGATTCTGATGAAACAATTCACTTCCAATAAGAACATTGATTATGAAAGATATAAAAAACAATTTCATATTAATAGGTGCAGCAATGGCATATGACTACCCATTTTTCGCGAACTAAATTGGCTTGACACGCCTGGCTAGCCAACGATTTTATTGAGTGGTTGCAAACTTTTAGTTAAATACAAAAACTCCCTTAAAATAAAATGATAAGATTGATAATAATTTTAGTTTGTCATCCACAATTTACAATTTGAATACACCAACAATTTATAAATCAAGTGAATCACTAAGATGATAATCCGTTCTCGTATATATTCCAACTTGAGTAAATATTTTCGGTCGATTGGCCAAAACATTTAAAGTAACTGCACAGACGTAACAAAGATTTCATCGGATAACGGCACTATTTTGAATACTGCATTAACTAATTTTTAGCATGTTTAAATGGACTGTACACCTGCAATCCTTTTATCACGATATCACCGTTATTGCTCGCGAGGTCCTGAGGGCTCATGCTTCCATAGGGCGCATATATACAAACCGTTCTGTACCTCGGGCCCCAGATAACCTTAGCCCAGTAATAATATCGGTTGAGGCCCAACGTTGTCACCGTTCCACGGAGCTCCACCCGTTTAAAGAAGACGTCTTGGGACCATTGATCACCCGGTACCAATTTATCGATGATTTATTTCAGAATATATATCAGAAGTTAGGGATCCTGGGAATTAACCATCTGTGTGCAATATTATCATAGAAATAACACCGACGCATCTACTATGAAGTAACACCGATGCATCTACTTTGATCTAATTCCGACTCTTCTACTAATATGTTGACACAACATGAATATGGTACCTATTACATGATACTTTATGGGGAGTCAATTTGCATGAATTCGCGTCGCAACAAGTCTTCATAAATTCCATTCATCAAAATTACGCTGTTTTCCTTGCTAAAATCAGATCAAATATCACAATGAAAATAATCAATAAAACGGTATATACTTCAACGATCCTAAGGAATCATAGTCTGTCATGGCTTACTGGTATCATTCTCAGACTCAGGGCATCAGTGTCTCGAGTTCGAACCCCACTCGCCACGGGTCTTTTGTCTCTTTCGATATGATTAGAAACTCAAGCTTGTGTACCGATTTCAACCTTGAATGAATACCAAGCGATCATCATTTATTGAAAAGTATAGTTTATGTATAATTTTATAAGGATAAGCTAAATTTTGTTTCTAGCCTTCATGTAATAGTTACATGACGAAATCATTTAAATTCAACAGTACGAAGTATGTAAATTCAAAAGGAAAATCTTATTGGAGAAAATTCAATAAGTCACCTCATGTTGAATTTACGATATACATGTATCCATTACCATACATTTCTCTCCGTGTATGAACTAACACCGATACATATACTATGAAATAAGTGTCAAATACGCGGAAGAAAATCACAAATAATGTAAGGCCGATGCCGTAATCTACTTGAAGAAACGTGAAAAATGACGTCACTGAATTTCAGAAACATTTTTATTTTCCGAACCGTAGGTCATTACAGTTTTTTCGTTAAATGATCACCAGGTTAATGGTTAATGCCCTTTATGAGACTGTCATCAACCGAGTGTTTCGCAACCACCGGCTTTATATTTATTACGTTTTATTTGTTTACTCTAATTGATTTTTTTTAAATCCCACGGCAACTGAATATTTCAAGCCCAGGGGAATTTAGGTACGTTTTCAGACATTTCAAAACACGAAGCTGAATTTTAAGAGGTTTCAACCTTTCACAATATTTAATAAGTAACCCAAGAGTTCAATTGATAATATAAATTTATGTCCCCTCAGTTTAGCAGAGAAGTATCATTTTATTAGAAGTAACACATGAGCACAAAATCAATTTTACTGTTCACTTAGTATAACCTCATTAGAAGATGTACATTAAAACTATTCGCACACTTCCTCTCTAAAATCTACACTAGTGACCGGATGCTGCAAGCCGTTCTAGTCCTTATTCGTGGGAGTAGGCCGCCTACAATTAGGCAAATGGGAGTTGATGAAGCATTTTTGTTTCAATGAAGCAGCGGTGCCGACTCCACAAATCATGTCGTATGAGAAAATACTGTGGCCTGTGTAGGCAGAAAGTGTCGTACTTCCCGGCGTGTGTAGGCAGAAAGTGTTGTCTTTGTGGTGTTTGTAGGCAGAAAGTAATCTATTGTAGCCGACATCAGAGTTTTTAACGCATTATGTGCCAGTTCCGAAATGCACTTCGTCGAATGTCCAGAACTTTGTAGGGCGAACTTCATCCATATGAATAACTGCCGGCCTTATTTGTGATTTTTGGAGGTTTTGCAATGAACAATACTTGAATGTGTCATTGATAAATACGGAATAAACACGAGTTAACGTGAGTTCAACGGGATCATTACATATGCCTCATTTAAACCCACTGTGTTTAGTAGCATTTCTTCCATCATTTCAATATCTAAAAAGTTCACCCATTCCCAACTATTTGTGGTATCGGACGGAGTAAGGTCATGCTTTCAAGCAGCTTCAACTGCTGACGTGTTATCACAAAATATATAATTATCTACAGCGTTCTATTCCCAAGAGAATGCATAAATACAATTACTTCGCAAAGAGAGTGGATATAAATTACTTCGCGAAGACAGGGAAGGGCACCACAGTATGGATTTAACTGCTATGCGTTTGCACGATGTATTAGAGCCATGGATCAGTATTCAAGAAAGCTTAATCGAAGCAATGTCATTGTCATTGTTTTGGAGGCATTTGAGGCTAATTCAGTGACCGGCTGATGAAATTATTAGGCTGTGAATGGTCTCAACAAATATCGTCATGTGGGAGACTGAATGAGGTGATTGACCCATTCTCAATCCACCATACTAGAGCTCAAAATTGAAGACCGCCATATAAAAAAGTTGCATTTAACTGAAAAGCGTATTATTTTATTAGCAGCAATCATGATGTTACCGACTGAACGTGTAGGTAAACGCTAGGAATGAAGCGCGAATGTGTCCTTGTTCACAGCTGTTTATGATGTTAGCGACTGAACGTGTAGGTAAACGCTAGGAATGAAGCGCGAATGCGTCCTTGTTCACAGCTGTTTATGATGTTACCGACTGAACGTGTAGGTAAACGCTAGGAAAGAAGCGCGAATGTGTCATTGTTCACAGCTGTTTACGATGTTACTGACTGAACGTGTAGGTAAACGCTAGGAAAGAAGCGCGAATGTGTCATTGTTCACAGCTGTTTATGATGTTACTGACTGAACGTGTAGGTAAACGCTAGGAATGAAGCGCGTTTGTGTCCTTGTTCGCAGATGTTATTAAGACCGAAAACAAACTTTGTCGATTGGTGGAAAGGTTTTAAGAGTTCGAGGCGAACACCTAAAACACGCAAAAACACATCGAAAATGCTAGCTTACTTACCTTGTTTACTCTCTGTTGAAATGAAGTATTACAGGACGTATGTGATCCGAGTGGTACCGGACCAGAATTTTTATCCTTATTAAAATAAGTAACTTCATTTGCCATGAAATACAAACATCTTGATAACATTTGAATAGTCATGATGCCATTATCCTAGGGATGTTTCGATTACTAAAAATAGAAAATCACTTTATATACAGTACAAAATTCATGGTGTAGAAATCTAAAAGAATAAGTGGTTTCATAATTGTACCTCTTGAAGACAAAAATAGTGCATGTGAACACTGTTTGTGTAAGTTCATCACGATCATGAAGGATTGAGCGAGCAGTAGTTCATCAATTATTCATATATCAACAATATTAGTCTAATGTATTCAGAGCATTGCTCGACTTACGACATGGTATGCGCCGTGTCTTGCATGTACATAATTACTTCAATATCTCAATTATGAGTAGAGTGTATCTCATCACAAGAGAAATGTCGAGCGCTTTCATTGTCTCCTGATTTATTTCTTCTGTTCTCGTGTTCATTTATTTAATTTCCTCGCCACCCTTTCATGATTACCGCTCTTTGAAGAAGCGGGAAATCGTGCCAACGTTCAACGACGCAGAAAATTGTCACTAAATCGTTTTGCATATTGTTAACTGTCCCATTAATTCTGACTGGCTATCGGCACCGAACTACGCATGCGGGAGAACGTCATGTTTGCAAATAAACTCCATATAAATTAGTGCATGTATAATGTTTCCAGGACTGAAATTTGGGAGAAAAAAAATGGAAATGGAAAACAAGAAGAAAAAGTGGAAATATCTAGTGAGAATAAATAACAAGCCCTCTACATGGGTTGTGTTCGAAATTTATTTGTTATGTGACTGATCTAATACATAGGCGATGCTTGTTGAATTATAATTTTATTAAGCTCGGTGATCATTTCTGAGTACATCTATTCAAATCCATTCCAAGCGCAAATCGAAGAACTAACATGATATATCTCAAACGATTTATTGCACCAGGTAATTACCAGAAATCACAGCACGTTCTATCTTTCACGCTAGTACTGGAAGTGTGGGGTCATTATAGTCCTTTGGATGGCTCCTTTGCAAGGCTTGATGAAGTACAAAGTGAATGGAATCATTATATAAACTCCCAACGTCTGCATCTTTACGAAGGGATCAGCGATTAAAACTGTTCAAATTTATAGGGCGCAAAGTTCACAAATAGCACATTGGTATGAAGGGGGAAAATAATTCAATCATTTCTCTTTCCGTGCAAATTTCCTTCTTTGTTCTGATTGGCAACGCAACTGGTGACTCAAGTTTCTACGTTACCGGCGCCCACAATTATTAGGTCGTCAATTGGCCTAACTTGGCGGAGTGCCCAACTTCGCTCACAGAAGTGATGCATGGTATTATAATAGCATGAGGGCAGGATAATGGGAGGGACGGGCTGGTCTGAACTCGCGCGCATCATACACACTCCGACATCCGGCATCACTGACTAATTAGTGATTAGTACCAGCTGTAGTGGCCCCCCTGGTGCGTCTGGTTAGATGCGGCTTCTTGGAGGGTGAGGATGACGGGAAACATACAGGGGTTCTGGTGCCCCTCTCAGATGCACCTGCTTAGATGCGGCTGGTTAGAGGGTCCGGAGAATGGGAGACATAGGAGTTCTGGAAAGAAATGTAGAGAGGGGACAAGATGTGGTTACTGCGAAACATTTACCACATGGCGTTCATTAGACTCACCAGAAAATTGGTCCCTAGACAAAATGTTGGGTTAGGTTACGTTTCTTAATCATTGACGGATTCGTTCAATCATCACGTTTTATCATCACGTTGCATCATTAGTTAGACCCGATACTTTGACATGTTAACATTATATTATCAGAGCATTCATGGAAATGTGTTACAGGGAAATTCATGAAACATTATCTGAAGCGCATTTACTTTAAATATTCCTTGCAAACTGGTTAATGCAATCTATTATTCCACGCAAATAGGATTTATTCAGAATACTAATTGAAGTAGAATCTTTTAACATGAAAAGCATTTCAAGTGTAGGAGCGGGGAAATCATTTTTGGGGAGATTGATTCTACAAAGGAATGACGAACAATTTATGACAGCTTTTCATACATCCTTGCAAAGTATCGAAGAAGGAACTCTTGATTTACAAAAATGCATAGCATAAGCGGCAAATCAAGTGCTAATGGGTGGAAATTTTCAATATGACTTTGTTCAATTTTCATGCAAAAGATATACATTGGGCGTCATCAATAAAGATGGAAAAACTCATTTGAATTTAGATTAAATTAGAATGCTCAGAAAATGTAATGTATGATATAATTCATAGCCAATGATTTTTTTCTTGTGGAAGATAATTCGAATGATGATAATTTCCATCAATTATCCAAAAAAAATCAAAGATATGGAAAAAAAATCCTGACCGAAAGAATTCATTAGCGACTATCCACGACCTCTGGGAATGAGCGACTTATAACACTGCTCCATTATCTTCGTAGCTTTGCGCAGAGGCAGTATCATAACCAATGAGTGACAAGTGAGTTCGAAAACACCATCGCATACTGTTCTTCACGTCTAAGCTCCAAGGTTCGCAAATTTCCAAGGTAGAGAAGCCTATTTTTTGGCTGTATCAAAATAAGAGCCCGTCACCGCTCTGAGCCGAATATCGCTCCCATAGCGAATATCGTCTCGTGGAGGTTAAAATTTTCAACTTAATTGGAGAGATCGACTATCATCCCTTTAGAGCGAGAGCAATAATAAACGTCAGAGGGATACCCCTGGTGGTATCCCAGGCTCGAACGCCTTCCCGCGGTGTCCTCGTTAACCATCATATTTTATTGGTCTCTTTGTGAAAATATGTTTTGATTTAAAAGATCCCTCCATCGTCCCTCCCTTTTAGTTTGTAGCTTCACCCCATCACCATTGGTGCACAAAGAGGTGAGCCCCCCACTGACATCGGGGCTTGTGAATTTAGAATCGAAACCAATTGAAATTTAAAAAAGCAAGAAAAAATTGTTACACAAAAGTTAAAATAAACAAAAATCTTCACTAATAAATTTAGTTTTAGGATTAATTTTATGAGTAAATTTCTGGATTCAGTTAGTGCATATATTCGTATATACAATATAAATATATAAAAGGAAGGCCCCACCTTCATAACCCAGAACCCCGGGTAGGAGTTGGGAATCATACAATGGACAAGACCATGCCTTATCGGAGAGGGGCTGACGGCCCCTCCAGAGCGTCGAACTCAAACCAGTCTGCGAGAACGAACGACAAACCCCTCAGAAATTCATCATCGACAGGAGACCTGACTCAGGTCGTAGTCGACGACACAAATGAACGCTTCTCGAAGCTGGACGCGAATATAATCGGAAGGCAGAATACCCTAGGCAAGATAAGCAAAATGATGAGTCTTCCCGAGCTGGAGACTGAGGACTGTTCGGTGCCCTCCAGTGAATTCGGTGAACGCCTCACTAAACTCGAGAACCTTTGTGCAACTATGAATGCCCGACTGGATGAGCTGATGAAGAGGATAAAGGCCAGGGAACCGTAATCTGTTCGTTTGCTTCCCCCTCTGACATCTCTGATACATCGCTCTCCTGCCAGCCGAAACTCAAAACGCCCGAACACCAAAAAACGTAAAGAGGAGACAATACACTCGATTTGATGACCACAACCTATTCAACAACGGCCCCATATTTCCCGACCACCTGAAAATAACATTCAATGTCAATGACAGACCGGTTATTTGCCCATATAAACTACGAGAAGAACTGGCCTCCATGACTGGCCGTCCAATTCTCAACATCACCGCCAGCGGTGACGATAGCTTCACCATTAAAGTAGACACAAATCTTCAAAGTGACACTATACTCTCCAAAAACAGAATATGCAAAAAGCCTTGCAAAATCATACCACACCCAACTTTTTCCATGAGTTCAAGCCTGATTCACATCGGAGGTCTCCCGAATGATGAAGCTGATGAGTTCATCGCCGGACTCGTCCAATACAAGGAATGTATAGTTGAAGCAAAAATCGCACCAAAAATCAATTAAAAAAAACAACACCACGGCCCTTTTGCTTAAATTTAATTGCCCCACCCCTCCTAACTACATAGACATACCTTTCTTTAATGCCAAAACCTAGGTTATAATCTTTGAAAGACGCCCGATGCGATGCTATAAATGCCAGAAATACGGACACACGAGCAGAGATTGTCACAGTAAGCAAAGATGCTCACACTGCACCCAAGACGACCACGGGAAACGGGATGATCCCTTGTCGTGCCCATCCGAAGAATCTCACTGCTTTTACTGCAAAGTAAACGGCCACCCTACGGAACACGAAGACTGCCCCCAGGACAAGACTGAGAGAGAAATCTTGCAATACCAAACTGAGCACAAAGTCGGACGACGAGAGGCTGCAGCCGCGATCCGCTCCCCCCAGGCTGACCCTCCCACCCAGGAGAGAATATCAGCATCATTCCCTACCCACTTCTGCATAACGCGTGTAGATAGCAGTGCGAAAAAAGGTGCTCCCTTAATGAACCCATTCATCATCATGAACTCGCTCACCAAACAACTGGGAGGCAAACCGATAAACATAAACCGACAGGGAAAGAAGTATCTGGCCCACCTCGTAAATATCGAGCAAAGCAACGCTATCCACAGGATTAATAAAATATACAAACACAAATTACCTGTCGAAATACATCCTTTCATCAACGTTACAAGACGAATTATGTACACTTCCAACTACTCTCCTAAAACTGACCTAAGCGCGTTTGCAGCAGGTTTAGCTAAGGATTACGGGGTCACCAACGTTTTCCTAGCAAAAATGGATCAACCACGAAACATCCACACCACCGCATATCAAATCAATTTCCCAGGACGTGACACAACAGAATTCATAGTTCCCAGGCGAACAGGAAAAAACAAAAACTTACCTAGAGGCTACATGGCCTGCATTGTGCAGAAAAGGCCTGTAATACGGCCACGTCATCAAATACTGACAGTCATACATATCCCAACGCTGTAAGGGATGCGCCGTCGAGCTCGACCAAAAGAATTGCGCACTCGCTCAACAAGCAAACATAGAGATCGTACTTCCTCGTCCTCCTCCTCCTTCTACAGGAGCACTCACAGCTGAGAACGCAGTAAGTCTAGAGATCACGTTCTAGAGAAAGACGACGCTCATGCAAACGCTCTAGATCTAAGACACCTGTGTCTCATATACACGAACACCACAAAAGATCCTACAAACAACGCAACCGCTCCAGACCATCATGATCTGGGCGCGAAAAAAGATCCAAATTGAACAACAACAAAATACTTCAGTGGAATTGCCAGTGACTTAGAAGCAAGAAAGATGAATTATTAACGCTAATCTCCACCCATAAACCATTGGTGGAAGGCCTCTGAGAGATCAAATTCCGTGAAACAGCCACCTTCTCAATCCCTCAATATGTCATACACGGTCGCAAAGGTCACAATAATGTGACTACACGCGGCGGAGTGGCACTTATGAACCATCAAAGCATACCCCATCACCTCTTACCTCTGTGAACAGAACTCCAAGCTGTCACAATGAAGATATGTTTCTCAAGAGCAATTACAGTGGTATCTATCTACTCGTTTCTTAACCACGACCTCACGGCGGCACTAATGACCGATCTGCTTAGCCAACTGCATCATCCCGTACTCCTCCTTGGAGACTTCAACAGCTACCACGAAGTGCGGGGATGCGTGAGCACAGACCCCAGGGGAGTGATAATGGCCAATACCATAGACACTCACAACCTGGTCCTTCTCAACGACGTACAACCCACTCGGATCACCCTCGAAAGTGAAACAGCTATCGATTTGTCAATCTGTTCACCCACTTTAGCTCCCCAACTCGTTTAAGAGTCCTGCCTTCAACACATGACAGTGATCACAACCCAGTGATCATTATGCTCCTTACTAACCGACCAAACAATTCCGATGCACATGAACTTCAATTCAACTACCGGAAAGCCAGCTGGGAGGAATACTCGACACATGTCGCATTGGACGATGTGGAGGGCCTTCCCGAAGACATTTCAGAGCGTGACCTTATCATTCATCTATACGAGAAATTCCAAAGTGCAGCTGTCGCATGCATTCCCCAATATTTACCCTCAATCGGAGGTACAAGAAGCAATGGACCAGCAAGGATGTACGGGGCCTTCCGCCGCCACGTGTCCCCAGGAACCGAGTAGCGTGTTGAAAGGAAACCGCCGTGTTCCGTCACTTAGCATGGAGAAGAAGCGAGAAAGCTGGACCCAATTAGTTAACACAATCAATCGAAAAACCCTCTTTCCCATGTGTGGGGAAATATCATACTTATCCAAGGTCGCCCCGAGCGACCTATCCACATACTGTCAGACGGATACACTGTCAATTTTTCTCACGCGGACATCGCGGACAAGCTAGCTCAGACTTTCAGCCAAATATCCAAATCAACAAATTATACGGTTTCTTTCCAACGGGAAATGATACTAAGAGAAAATGAGCATATCGACTTCACTTCCGCAAATGAAGAATTCTACAACAAACCTTTCTCCCTCCATGAACTACAATATGAGTAGAGTATATAGTGGCGAAAACGCCCTGGAAATAGGGGTGGCGAAAACGCCCTGGAAATAGGGATGGCGAAAACGCCCTGGAAATAGGGGTGATAAAAATGCCCTGGAAATAGGAGGAGCAGAAACGGCCCTGGAAATACGTACTGCAAATATGCTTGTGTGGGGGAATTAGATGGCTCTTAATTAGTGACTCCATATATGCTTTGTGAAGGAATTAGACGGGTCTTAATTAGTGACTCCATATATGCTTTGTGAAGGAATTAGATATAGGATGACTAGACATTTGAACCTTTTATCGAATGTATTTGTTAGGATGTATGTCATTTGGTAATGTGCCTGACTCAAGCGCTATATATCTCGGACATTGTAGTTTTATGTTAAGACAAATTGATCTTGTGGTCAAGTTAGTTACTGATGGTACATAGAGATACCATGAACGCAAGTTTTTTTGTGAGTCGGCCGATGTATTCGTTTGGATGTATATGTAGTTATATGTTTATTTAGTTCTATTCTGGTCAAGTGAGTTACTTACGGTACATAGAGACTGTCCGTGACGGGTGGGGAAGAGGGGAGGGGTTGACCGGAGTCAGGCGGTGTCCAAACCGCAAACGGTAATTAGCTTGATGATATTTATATTTCAACTGTCACACAATGATCTTTTCTCGAGATATATGGTCCTCCTGGAGAATTGTTTTTCCTACGGTATCTTTCAGATTCTTTTCGGTATCTGATCGCTTGCATTTACGATTGCTTACGTACGGATTATATAGATATAGGTTATTAGGTCATGTCAGCGCTATATATGATTGTATTAGAATATTTCGCACGATATGATATATATTACAATGTTTGTTATTGAATGACTCATTTGAATAGAAATTTTTACTGCTCAAACCTGATTTTCAGGATAATCGATGTACTTATGCAAGAAATATGATTATATTTTATATTGTACGATTGATATTATTGATTAAATCCACTCGACTTGTCGCTTTTTAACGATATATTTTTCAGAGATTCGTCAAGATCCAATGTAAAGAACAAACAGACACGTTCACGTACTTTTTCAGATGATTTTTTCTGTAGACAATGAAACAAGATTTATTTATACATATATTTAATAATGAAATACACATTTAGGGTTTGGGGATAACATTTACATTGTTTATAAAGATCATAATACAGGTGGACAGACAATTATATGAATATATATTTATTTGATTTACATAGTTACATTTACGTTGTTTTTATCGGTTTCGTTTCTTTCCAATGAATATTTGTTAATGGCTATTTAGGTGGACAATGAGACAAGTTTATAAGTATATATATTTTTTTATGAACCTAAGAGCATACAAGGATTATTTTACATTTTTATGATAATTTAGAGGATATAACCTGATGAGGTACATGTGCTTTCATCCAAATTTGCAGCCTGAAGGTAGGATTGCAGGCAAGGTTCTGTGTTTCCCATCTATTTATCACATGTGTATATATTATCTATAGGAATAGTATGGATTATTTGTCTGATTATTGACGAGTTTAGGTATGTATTGTGGGACGATGCAGCACCTACGGTCGAGAATCTATCTACCCCATATTGCATTACCAGTTTTGAAACAGTTACATCAGTATTCCATTGACGCGGTTTTCAAAAGCGAAAATACCTTAATTATATGGATTTGGTGTAAATTAAAATATTATGTTATGTTTACTTAGTAATGTTCGATTGATTCAAGTTGAATTTGTATTGTTTCGGAATTTCGATCAGTTAACTCACACAGTTTGTACGCATTTTAGGGTATTTTAGGCTTGAAGCATCCATGTAGCAAGCTATTTCAGGCATAATTGCTAGGTTGTTGCATTATTGTGGTAGTTTTTATATATATATATGACACATCTGTTACGATTTAGCCGTAGCTACTTTAGTTAAAGAGATGTTAATTTATCCTTGTTTTGCACTGAAGTTGAGGCTAATTTCATTAGATTTTGTATGTTCTATACCGTATTCACTATAGGTTTCATTTACGTCGCCTGCATGTCTTGGTATCTTATTCACTTTTCTTATTTGTTTGGTTAAATGATAGTTCATTCTCATTCATCGCGTTTTTAATGTATGTTTTTGGTATGGTAGAGAATTAATCTTCTTGCTTCTTTCATCTCGTGAGTTTTAGTATAGGTCCTTCAGTTTTGTAGGTTCTCTGTTGAATTTCCGTCTGCAATGCAATCTGTTGGTTAATTATACAATTTAGGATATATTACGTATGTATCTACATTATAGAACATTATTTCAGGTCTAATTTAGTTACATATTGTTCATTTATAGGGTTTTATATATCTTCTTTCATCCTGATACGATATTTGACGTAATTATCATAGATATAGAGTAGAAGATTTGTTACAAATTTGGTCTTGCTGTTAGGGGATTGTATAATTATTGTACGACCATTCTTCAAGATTTAGGAAGAGTTAGAGAGACCCCTAGGCAAAAGCTCATTCTGTTTATGCTTGTTTTTGTAAATGGACCGATTTATTAGGATGGATACCATAATGTAGTTTAATTTTTATGTGAATGATAGCGGAGTAGAGAACCTTACTTAGCTATTTTATATATGTTCCTGTTTTTTTTTTCCACGGGAATCATAGGATTGTATATTCAAGAGGTGTATGTCCGTACTGCTTTTTTTGTGGAATTTTCGTCATTGATCCCTAGCAAATGTGTAGTTTACTGATAAGATGATAATTTACTGGATGATTGGGTCCTAATGTAGAGGTGGTTTATACTGTTTGGTTGTCATTTCTGGAGTTCATCCATGTTCAACGGGACATATCTTTGTTCGAGGCTGTTAAGAGACAATGGGCTAACAGATGCGAGGTACGTCTGTGGCATCGTATCATGACTGTGTGTTACCTCTAAATTTGTTATATATCAGTGGTACATTGCTGAGAAGTGACCTAGTAAAGCATTATAGAGTTCATTTGTATGACACAGTAGGCTTGGATTTGTACTCCCAGAGGTATAGCATCAGTTAGGTCTAGGATCTTTTTATAGATTTGAATGGTATGATAGTATAAAATAACATTTTTCACATAAACTCAGCATTAAATGTCAGTTATTTTCGGTATGGCTGTTATGTTAGTATACGATCTTAGTCATGAACCAGATCACGCCGGATATTGGAGTAGGATTCATCATCTGGGTGCGGTAGGATACACCGTACATAATAGTTAATCGTTGTTGCTTAGGGTAGAGTAGAAAATCTTATTTAGCAATTTTTTTTAGATGTTGGTGTATATTTTGATTCGATATCATAGGAATATATCTGTATTCGATTTGAATTTGCCTATTTTCATGGGATGTTGGGTATATAATACGCTTAATTGGATGTATTGATTCAAAAATTTGGTGTGTTTCCCCTCTCAATATTGGATTTGGATCCGGTTCCATATTACCTCGGAGAACTATTCTACCGGATTTGTGTTGAGTGTTAATGTTGAAATTCTTCAATAATTGAATGTACATCTCAATTATGTTATCCGATCGCAGGACTTTGCTAGATGCTTATTCCCGCAAGTCTTACTTTTATAAATGTTTGTATTTCGTTTGCACCTCAGACACCTAGAAGTTTTTGATTAATTCAGGGTTTTGTTATGAAACTGCATTCCCATTCAGAATATTTGACTTATTCGACCATTCACCAGATCCACTTTAACATTTTTCACTGAAGGGGTGCAATGATGGCCCTAATCCCAACTCATTTTATCCTAAAACTACCAAGGATTGTATATTATCATCCGTTTCATACTTATGTTAGGTATTTGTTTCTTCATTGATTTAAACTTCATCCTTATCAAATCTATCCACTTGACCCTGTAGATTTACCAATCTATAGCAGATTGTGTGCCTACATTTATAT
>SDVV010001856.1:0-24427 GCA_016164225.1 Gammarus roeselii
TCACGTATATTTAATTTATATATACATTTACATACTCTTAGTCACATTATTTAAATTCATAAAAAAAATACAGGTATTGCACTAGTCACAAGGACTCGCTTCCTGCTGTAAACTGCCGCCTCTAAACATTTCCAACCCAAACAGCAGCAACAGTGTGCCACGTGGTAGTGACGACAAAAGTAGCATCCGTTCTCTGCCTTTATTGCTGCCGTGTCGAAATAAACTCTGCAATCGCCGGCCTTCGAAATTCGCGGTACTTGAAATTCGGAACAATTCCGGCTTTTCGGAGGCCTATCTTTGTTAAAGGTTCGCTGCTCCAACTTTGGCCTTTTCTTTAAATTTTGAAACGGGATTTACAATCTCAAAACAGTTTTTCAACGGGGCTCCCTAAAACTGTTTCAAAAAATTCCTGGATAATCCTAAACATAGTACCCTATTTTAATTCCACGAGAGTCTTCTAGTCGGAAGAATTCCAAACAAAGCCGCATTGTTTCTATGGGGTTTTCTGCGCGGAGTTACACTTCGTCACCGTGTAACACACTTCCTTGAGCACAGTGGAACACGCCTCTCTCGCAACGGGGAAAGGAAAACAAATAAATCGCTTTGGATGTTAAACTTCCTGGCCTTCTTTTATAATGATTGCTCCTGAGAACATTCCTTAATCAGCTCCACTGCCAACATATTATTAAGAAGCTCTATCCTGACCGATATAAATAAAGTTTTTGGAAAATAATTTATGCTATACTCTAAACTCATACTTTGATATTTTGGTACCAAGATTACAATATAATGACGATTATTCCATCAAGAAAAGTTTGATAAATGTTATCTTCCTAATAGAAAGCTCATAGCGAGTTGGGATAAACAATCATCGTTTGTCAGTACGAGAAATGTAGAAGTTCCACACGGGTCGATCATCGGACCTTTGCTCGTACATGTCTATATTAGAGACAAAAACACTAGCGATGGTGTCCCTTGCCTTTTTTCTGATGATGCTGCAATTTATTCGACCGGAGGTAATCTTAATGGTACTATTGCTAATAGGAATGATCATCAGGTGGTCCACATTTCGAGCTAGTTCACATATAATAAGGTGACACTGAATGACGACAAGTCGCAGTCATGATACTTTCCTTAGGGAAGATACCCATTCCTAACGCAAAGGTCGAACTGTAAGGTCAAACAATTGCATATGTAGAAAAAGCAAAGCATTTCTGTGTAACAGTTAGCCAGAGACTCAACTGCGGAAATATCACGTCTCTTTTGTTGACGGGAAATTGTGCAAAACGGGTGGCATCCTGTATAAAATTCAAAGTATCTCACAACTCGTGCTAGAAGACTTGTGTACTATAACCTTATTAATTCCCTTCTGACTTACAGTATAAACGTGTCGACTTCTACCTACAAAACAAACCTTAGGCCTATCATTCTTAAAAAGAACCGTGTCATAGAATACTATCACATTCTAGCAGACATGACAAGACGTTTCCTCTCTTCTGCCAATTTAATATTCCTCCACTGTGTCACACCATTAAACTTCCCGCTGCAGTATTTGTTTGCAGAGCTTTGAATCAATTACATTGATAACGTTTCTAGATCGAATCTGAGTTTGTAACCTTGTTAGAAGTAGAGGAATTACCCCGCTCAACAACCTTGCGGTATATATGGAGTTTCATTCTTTCAACGTTAATAGGACTTTTTTATCAACTAGTGTCTGGTATTTAACTGTCCATGTGTTCGATTTCAGTTGATGTTTGGGCTTAATGAATATAGATACAATTATTTTTTAGGCGTTTTAGGATAGGAATAATTTTTGGTTAGAGAGTAAGAATTAGGTTGCCCCATAAGCTCCAAATAGCTTAAATATATCCTTCAATTTTGTACTCAGAAATATCATAACTGTAAATTGAAATGACATGTAAACTGTACAATCTTGTTGTAATTAACTGTTTCAACTGTAACTATAAGAATTTGCCCATTCACCGTAACTCGTCCACACAGTCCCAACTATTTTAAAAATAATAAGTTGCTAAAATTTGTCTTTTGATTACTGTTCATATAAGGACGAGTAGCAGTATTGGTACATTCAAACGTTAACTACAATTTTACCTGTTTGAACTTGTACAGGCAGGAATTTTTTAATTGCAGCTTACTTTTGCAATACAATTTGCCTCGTCAAATATTTGTTTTTCAACAGCTTCATTTTGTGGAATCTTCCATTATTTTTTTCCCCGTTCATGAGGTCGAATTTAGTCATCTCGCTCATGTATAAACCTCTTCAATTGTTAGGGTCACCTTTTATGACTCATTGAAATGTTTTTTTTCTGTGCATATGTACCATGTCATCTTAACCATCCAGTTAAATTCAAAATTTATGTCTTCGTGTGCCAAACATTGTGTCGGTAATGTAATATACAAACTCATGTGGGACATCTTTCACTCAGAATATGTTTGTTAAATGTTCGTTGAAACGGTATATTATCATGATCAAGTGAATATCTGTTGACCTAACTTACTTTTCTTATTTTAATTGAAATCAATTGTGCAATGTAATTTTTTTGACTCATTGAACAAGGAGAACAAAGAATGTCCTCCAACAATGTCAATCGATCGGTGTGATGTCAAGGTAAATTTACTGCCTAACCTTAGTTATAAGTAAACAATAAGTATATCTGAGTAGCAAATGTTGTCTTAGTGCAGATGAGCTCACGTTGTCAAAGACTTGGTACATACCATCTGTGTTTTCTGATACTTCAGTAATTTGTCGACATATCGCTATACCTAAAAAAAAAATTAAATCTGAAATCCTTTAAATCCATCAAAAAATCCTTAAATCCCCACCCCTGATGGCCTCTCTTGACAGTTTACCTCTGCCGGTCTATCATGCAAAGTCACTCCTGCCAAGCTCTCCTGCCAGAGCACCACTGCCAGCCTCTTCTGCCAGGTCACCCCAGCCAGCTTCTTCTGCAACGTCGACCCTGCCAGTCTCTCCTGCCACGTCGATCCTTCCAGCCTCTCCTGCCACGTAGATCCTTCCTGCCTCTCCTGCCACGTCGTCCAGAACACGTCGCCCCAAATTCACTCGCCCTGTCGCGTCGTCCAACAAATTACCGAACCTTGTAATTCGAGGAACAAAACTGTGCCGTTTTCTTTTATCCACACATCCAGGCATTCTACTATAAATGAAAACCTATTAGCCTTGAATGATTTTATAGTTGGTTATAAGAGCAGAGCTGGACGAATCTACTGCAAAGGTATCAGTGGAACAAGAGAAATTGCACTGAATTCAAAAGTATAAATAACTCTTAGTTCGTTCATCCATTTTCTTGAATTATGTTACTTGTCTCTACATAACAATTGTTTTGTGGAGTTACTTGGCTTGACCTTTTTCTGGTACGAGTTGTTATTTTTTCCTGTATTTTTTGATGTGAAAGAGGTTTGTTTTGGTGTTTTTCTTTGATAACTTCTAATCCAAGTGTGTCATACTTTTAGTAAATATAATGGTAAATCCTGCCTGCCTGCCAACCTGACCTATGTGCGGGCTCGTGTGCGCGGGGCAATATGTGTGAGAGCATGCTCGCGGGGTGGGTGTTTGCGCGGACGTGAATGCGAGTGCGTGTTTGGTAGGATTTGTCTGACAGTGAGCGAGAACGGGTGAGTATGTGTGTGTGCGTATGTGTGTGTGTGTGTGGGTGTGTGGGTGTGTGTGTGTGGGTGTGCGCGAGTGTGTGTATGTTTGCGTGTGTGTGTATGTAGGTGGGCGTAAATGAGAGTATGTGTAAGTGGAGGGGTGAGAATGAGAGAGTAAATGCAAGTGGATGGGGTGGGTATGAGTGAGTGTGTGGGGATGCGAGGGAGTGTGTGGATGCGAGGGAGTGTGTGAATGCGAGAGAGTGGGAATGAGAGTGAATGAATGTAAACATGTGACCTGCTGCCGCGTGGAAATGGCCCAGTGGTTTCCCGCCCTTCGACGAATGACCCCGTGGCTCCTCCAACGCGGCACTAGGATAAAAGTGAATGAGTGGTAATATATGTGACCTGCTGCAGCGTGGAAATAGCCCAGTGGTTTCCCGCCCTTCGTCGAATGACCCCGTGGCTCCTCCAACGCGGCACTAGGATATTGACGCTACTGTAGACAACTACACAAAAACCGCGAAAACAAAACAAAACAAAAAGTATATATACATGATATATATATATACATATAAAATATTAATTGAAAAAACAATGTTAATAAAAAAATATAAAAAATAACACTGATGAAAAAAAAAGGCTCTTGAACCTCTATAAATAATGCCTCCCTTCGGATGTGGTTGTAAGAGACCAAGACTTCTAGAGACTTCTAGAGACTTGGGGCGTCTGGTAAGCGCATGAATGGACGAGTACTATTATCCCGGTACTCTGTCCTGTACGAGTAATGTCTGAACGTTCACAGCCCCACATCCCAGATCGAGGGTAAATATAAATGTGGAAATGAGGAAGACAAGGGCGCTTCTCCACCTTCTAGTGTCCTGGCTACGAAACCCAACGATCAAGCCTCTAGGGAATGTTCAAACAATCCCAAGAATCAACCCTCTGCAAAGGAACTAGTAAAAATGACGAGCCCTAGTGCCTTGCATTCCCTCGAGTGGAAAACCCTTAGACAAGTGACCAATGCGATCGTAAGATCTACAGTCACCTGCATTTCAAGTGAGTTCTCTGGTGGGAGCAGAATCCACGATTCGAGTCGCCCAACCTCTGGAGAGATCTTTTCGGCCGGTGGTAGGTGCTAGGGTCCATGGACCTGGGTCACTGGAGGCAAACTAGGATGAAAAGTCCCAAGCAGAGGGATGACGCGGTGAGAGAACTGGGGACCCTTTCAGGAGACCACCGCTCCCGGGCCTCCAAAAAAACAAACCCTTTTGAACGATATTATGGTGACGACAAAACGAATGAACGATAAAGAGCGACAGAAAAGTCCAGCACAAAGTTCAGCGCACCTAAAAGAAAGTAAGATGCCAGTGAAGAAAGCAGAATCGGAAGGAAAACAAACCAGGAGAGGCAAGGCACAGAAACCGCCTAAAGAGGATAGCGACACCAGCACCTCGTACGCCTCAGACACTACCACACGATCTAGTCAAAGGATCAGGATCAGGAATACTCAAACAACAGCAACAACAGTTAGAGTGGAGGCAAAAGCGCCAACCCCTCGAAAGCAGTCCGGCCCAGCCAAAACAAAGCATCAATGCTTTGTTTGTGGCACGCAGAAATGGTGCACGGACTTCAAAGAGGCATATTACGCAAAGCTGGGAGCAAGATGCACATGCCGCTTCTGCATGTGCGAAATGCAAAACGAAAAGCTGAAGGAGGAAAACCAGAACCTTAAACAGGAACTGCAAAACCTCAAGGCCACCCTTCAAAGCACTCCCAGAGCCCCACAGCAAAACCCTGCAGTAACAGAGACAAAGCTCAGGGAATTAGAAAGGCTGGTGAAGGAACTCCGGAACGACCTCACAAAGCTGCAGGTGGTAAAAGCAGCGGAGTTTCCCCCCGCAGTAGAGAGGATCCCTCCCATAGTAGCGGAGGCCCCTCAAACACCAAGCAGGGGCACCAGCCTCAACAACAACAGCCCCAACAACAACACTAACAACAGAAACAGGTCCCATGCTGGCCCTCTCCGGAGAAGAAGGGAAACAGCTGAGGACTTCTTCCTCAGAGAGGAAGACAGAAGCCACGCTCGAGGGAGCCTGCAAAAGCTAACCACTAGCGGCGGAGCACCCAACAGCCAAAGAGGAG
Source organism: Gammarus roeselii (assembly GCA_016164225.1). Lineage (NCBI taxonomy): Eukaryota > Metazoa > Arthropoda > Malacostraca > Amphipoda > Gammaridae > Gammarus > Gammarus roeselii. Next base: position 5,776 of record SDVV010001856.1, read on the forward strand.
GGGAAGCGGCTAAACGGCAGCAAAGCAAAAACCGCAGAGCGACTCCAGCAAAACTGAACCACCAAGGACCTACCCGGTGGGACTACCGGGGAAACCCGACTTGCGGAGAAAGCCCCAGACCCCAACACAGATGACACGGAACCCCACCAACAGCAAAAAGGAGGCCCCCGACCTCAGCTAAACGTGAGCCAAGCAAGGCCATCCTGGTGGAACTACACCACCTCTACCCCTTGAGACCGAGGAAACCAGAAGAGAAACTGGAAAAACTCTACTGGCTTCACATTGGTCTCTAACAGATCAAGGGCTCAGCCGGCTGCCAACCCAGAATTGCGCCTGCCAACTCAAAACAGGTACAGAGCTCTATATGAGCCAAATACCCAAGCAACCAGTGCCCAGAAGAAGAAAGGGCCAAAAAACCACAGCAGCCACGACGAGCTGACCAACAACCTTGTTGGAGACTCGCTTGTGGGAGGACTTGGAAACTACTTCACCAAGCAAAATCCCCTGAACCGGATTGCGAAAGCGATCCCAGGTGCGAACCTCACCCGAGCAAGAGCGGCAGTGTCAAGCATGACCACCGACAAACGCAGCTCGATTATTGTATTAGCAGGAGGAAACGACCTCTTATTGCGGAGGGGGCGAACCGGCCTCACGGCACCCTTCATGGCCAACTCCAAGGCCCTAATTGATACAGTAAAAGAGAAAAGCATTAAAGGCATCATCATCGGCCTTGTCCCCTGCCTCAGAATCTCAAAAGAGGCGCACAGTAAATCCATCACCCTGAACAGAAGGGTGAAGGCACTGTGCAACACAGAAGGGGTGAGATTCATCGACCCTTGGAGCGACTTCCTGAACAAGAGGGCGCTCTACAGGAAGGATGGAGTCCACCTCAACGCAGCAGGATCATGCCAACTGATGCCTTTGGGGCTTTTCTCTTTTACTGTATTAATTAGGGCCTTGGAGTTGGCCATGAAGGGTGCAGTGAGGCCGGTTCGCCCCCCCCGCAGGAAGAGGTCGTTTCCTCCTGCTAATACACGAGGCTCTATAAAGACCTCGGCGGGCAACCCGCTAAACGAGGAGGCCCACAAACACTGCACCCCCTCCCCCCCCACGCTCACATCCTAGCGATGGAGCAACCCCCTCAACAGACCCACACACAGAGGGTAGCGGGCGGAGGAAGAGAAGGAGGAGAAGGAAGAGGAAGAAACCCTCTCCCTCCCCTGACAGATCCACCGACTCCTCGGACACGGAGACCGAGTCCAACCCCCCCTCCCCTAGCACAAAAACTGGAAATAAAGCGCCCCCAACAAACTCTATGGGGGCCGTCAACAACACCGCACTGGCCAGACTTGAGCACGACATCAGCTCCAGCTCCACGAGCTCAGGCGAAGGTAGTACACGCACCAGTGGAAGAGACACCACCACCAGCTCAGACACAGACACCCCCGACGGTGAAACAATAATCCATCTGGAGCAGACGATTATCGAAGAAACCGTCCCTGCGAAGGGAGCCATTGACGACGGGAACAGAGCAAACCAACCTGACCCTGCGAACAGCAACGGCGCTGAATCGAGCGACAGCGGGACCGAAGCTGGCGCGCGTGGCAACCGCAGAGAAGACTCAGAGACTGACAGTGACAGTCGGAGTGATGACGAGGGAAACGACCCGGACCCTCGACCTCCCCTATCTTCCCCCAGGAGAGGTAAACAGCCACCACCACATCCGGGAAACGAGAACGCATCCGAAGAGCCGCGAACAACATAGATGGCCTCGAATGCTACTTCTGAATGCTAGATCAATCAGGAACAAGCAAGCAGAATTTCGCTGCCTTGTTGCTTCTGAGATGCCTGACATAATAGGCATCACGGAAACCTGGATCCAGACCGAAGGAAATGATTTCGGGGGCGAGTTCGAACTTGAAGGGTATAACCTTTTCAAAAGAGACCGTCAGGTCAGACGGGGAGGAGGTGTTGCAAACTATGTGCGAAACCACCTCCGAGCCACTCGCCGTACCATTGACAGCCCACATGAGGTCATAGGTATCGAAATCGGAGGCACAGCCAGAAAACTGCACGTACTTCTCGTGTACCGGCCACCCCACCAAACGTTGGCTAACGACCAATCCCTCTACGAGCTCCTCACACAGCTGATCCATAACAAGGTAGCAGTGATTATGGGGGACTTAAACTGCAACGTTGTCTGGGAAAACCAAACGGCAGACGTAGAGGGGAACAGATTAGTCGACTTCGCCAACGACAACTTTCTGGAACAACTGGTTGACGAACCCAGCAGGGGAAACAGCTTCTTCTACCTAATCTTTGCTACGGAAGAAAACCTGGTTACCCAGGTTACTGTAATTGAACCCCTGGGCACCAGTGACCATAATATGGTCAGGTGCGTCATCCACGTGCCAGCAAACCGAGCAATTCCCAACGCTAAACGAAGGCTCAACTTCCGACGAGCGGACTTTGTCAAGTTCAGAAAACCTCGGCAATCTCCAACCCACTAGGTTGGAATCAATTGAAGCATTCTGGACGGATTTCAAGACCGAAATCCTGGTCGTCCAGGAAGGCTGCATCCCAACCAAGGAAGTGCGAGCCGACCAAAAGCCACATCCAAAGTGGTTCAACAGAGGGCTCCAATCAGCCATGTCCACGAAAGACCGTGCATACAGGCGCTGGAAACAAAACCCTTCGGACCGATTGCGGAACGAACGCAGGGAACAATATAGAGTGGTAAGGGGCTAATCAGAGTAGCCCAACACAACGAAGAACGCCGAGTTGCAGCCACCTGCAAACGCAACCCGAAAGAGTTCTTTAGCCACGTAAACAGCAGGAAACCCATCAGAGCTTCCATCGGCCCACTTACCACGGACAAAGGAACTCTGACAACTACAAAAGCGGAGATAGCGGAGGTACTTAACCAGTACTTCGTTAGCGTGTTCACCGAAGAGAGTGAAGATGCAATCCCGGAACCCTCCATTAGGTACCGGGGGATGCAACCCTTGGAGGACATCCAATGCACAGCCGCAGAGATAGTAGGGAAAATAAAGAAACTGAAGGCGAACAAATCTGCAGGCTCCGACAGGTTCCTCCCGAGAGTAATAAAGGCTGTCTCGGACGAAATTGCCCTCCATCTACTGGTGGTATTTAGCCAATCACTGGAAGAGGGGGCGGTTCCCGAGGACATGAAAATAGCCGACGTCACCCCTATCCACAAGAAGGGGCCAAAAAAATTCCCGGGAAACTACAGGCCCATCAGCCTCACATCAGTCGTGGGCAAAATGTTGGAGTCCATTATTGCATAACAAATCATGAACCATCTGGAGACGAACAATCTCCTAGGGAACAGTCAGCACGGTTTCCGATGTAAGAGATCATGCCTGACCAACCTGTTGGAATTCTTCCACCACATGATCTCCATCTACGACGACTCGAGGGCCATCGATATCCTGTACCTTGACTTCAAGAAGGCATTCGATAAGGTCCCTCACAAGAGACTCCTCCCCAAGCTGTGAGCTCTTGGAGTTTTGGGAAGAATCTGGGAATGGATAGAGCACTGGCTCTTAAATAGAAAACAGAGAGTGGTGATCAACGGTGAAAGCTCACCATGAGCCCCGGTTAGAAGCGAGGTCCCCCAAAGATTAGTCTTAGGCCCACTCCTGTTCTTCATTTACATAAATGACCTAGACGCAGGCCTCGTCAGCAAATTATCAAAATTTGATGACGACACCAAACTAGGAGCAAACGCCGCAAACCCCACAGCTGTCGAGTACCTGCAGCAGGATCTTGACAGAATCTGGGAATTGTCCGAGGCATGTCACATGCCTTTCAACACGGACAAATGCCCAGTTATGCACACCGGCAGATCAAACGTATCAGTGAACTACTCCCTACTGGGCAGTCAGATCCCGACCACCAACCTAGAAAAAGATCAAGGAGTGTACATTAGCGCTGACCTGAAATTCTTCAGGCAGTGCGCTGAAGTCGAGAAAAGAGCCAACAAAGTCCTCGGATACATCGGAAGGCAATTCAGGTACAGGGACAAGGAGATAATCCTAACCCTGTACAATACCCTAGTTAGACCACTATTGGAGTATGCCGTCCAATTCTGGTCCCCACCCTGATCCAAGACATCAAGAGACTGGAAAGGGTACAGGCTAGGGCAACGAAGATGATCTCATCTGTCAGACACATGGGGTATCAGAGAAGATTAAGGGAACTGGATCTCTTCACCCTCGAAAAGCGTAGGCTTCGAGAGCAGCTAATTGAAACCTTTAAAATCCTGAAAGGCTTCAATAACGTAGAGTACAAAAACCTCTTCACGCTAAATGACCACCCCACCAGGAATCACGGGCTGAAACTCCAACCAAAGAGATTCAACACCCGACCCTGCGGTGACCTGATGACCTACAAAATCATCAACGTCTGGAATAGACTTCCGCCGGCAGTGACTGCGAGCGAATCAGTGGAGACTTTCAAGCGTAGGCTAGACAGGATCCTCCCTGAAATCGACTATCAGTGATAGTAGCAAAGGCATTTAGGACAGACTGGAGAGCCAAAGGGGCGGGGGGGCTGGCGGGATCTGCACCAATAGCAGCCCCCAACATCCCACTAGCATCTCAAACCCGGCTGCGGAGATGGTAAAACCCCGGAAGCGATGACGGAAAGAAAGCAACCTCCGTGCAGCGCATGGGGTCAAACGGGGAACCCCCTGTGCTACCCCAGAAAAGTCAGCATCTAAAGCTACGACCACCACACCAGCCCCACACAACACATCGGACAGAACGGGTCAAGCAATATGCCAACCCGAGAGTAGCTGGCCACCTGCCCGTGGTGAGAGAGGCTAAGCTGTATCGCCCCACGATACAGTGAACTAAGCGCCAGCGCAGTGCGATAGGAGAGAGCCCTGCCCTAACATACCGATCTCTGGTTGGGTAGGGACAGCCTATATAAAGGCCTCCCGCTACACTGCTCCCCACCAGCTCAACATCAGGGTGGGGGGGAGAGATTAGGTTCCACGATGGTTACAGAACCAAGGGGATGCTCTGCAGCACACAAAAATCTTTTTTGGGCCTGTGTGATTGGGGAGAGTTACACACGGGAGTCCCCCCTGGGGGGACTCCAGGAGGTTCACTTCAATGCAAATTGAAGGATGGGCAGAGATTGCCTCTTTGGATCTCTAGTTCCTTGTGACTCCTTGTGACTCTCTCTCTCTCTATCTCTACGCTGATGTTTCTCCCAACAAAAAGCCTGTTTCACGTCATCCGTCCACCCAATCCCACCTCTTTGACAAAAGCCACTCATCGCCGCTTTCATCACCCCAATTCTCCGATAACCTGTTATTCCTCCTCATCAGGTGTCCGAGTGAGCTCAGAACAGATGAATTTATTATGTCCAACAACTTCCACACCATTATCATACTAATTTGAACAACGTCACTATTGATTCTAGCCCTCGTACTTACATCTCATTTACCCATAATAACTAGCAGCTTCCACCTTTGACACACTATCAAACTCCGACTCCGTCCCTCGTACATCTCATTTACCCACATTAACTCGCAGCTTCCACCTTTGACGCACTCTATCAAACTCAGACTCCATCCCTCGTACATCTCATTTACCCACATTAACTCGCAGCTTCCACCTTTGACGCACTCTATCAAACTTAGACTCCATCCCTCGTACATCTCATTTACCCACATTAACTAACAGCTTCCACCTTTGACACACTCTATCAAACTTAGGCTCCATCCCTCGTACATCTCATTTACCCACATTACACTCTCTGTCAAACTCAGACTCCATCCCTCGTACATCTCATTTACCCACATTAACTCGCAGCTTCTACCTTTGACGCACTCTATCAAACTCAGACATAATCCCTCGTACATCTCATTTACCCACATTCACTCGCAGCTTCTACCTTTGATGCACTCTATCAAACTCAGACATAATCCCTCGTACATCTCATTTACCCACATTAACTCACAGCTTCCACCTTTGACACACTCTATCAAACTTAGGCTCTATCCCTCGTACATCTCATTTACCCACATTAACTCGCAGCTTCCACCTTTGACGCACTCTATCAAACTCAGACTCCATCCCTCGTACATCTCATTTACCCACATTCACTCGCAGCTTCTACCTTTGATGCACTCTATCAAACTCAGACATAATCCCTCGTACATCTCATTTACCCACATTAACTCACAGCTTCCACCTTTGACACACTCTATCAAACTTAGGCTCTATCCCTCGTACATCTCATTTACCCACATTAACTCGCAGCTTCCACCTTTGACGCACTCTATCAAACTCAGACTCCATCCCTCGTACATCTCATTTACCCACATTCACTCGCAGCTTCTACCTTTGATGCACTCTATCAAACTCAGACATAATCCCTCGTACATCTCATTTACCCACGTTAACTCGCAGCTTCCACCTTTTTCACGCCCTATCAAACTCAAACTATATCCTCCATACATCTCATTTACCCACTTTCACTCGCAGCTTTCACATTTGACGCACTCTATCAAACTCAGGCTCTATCCCTCGTACATCTCATTTACCCTCATTAACTCGCAGCTTCCACCTTTGACGCACTCTATCAAACTCAGACTCCATCCCTCGTATATCTCATTTACCCACATTTTCTCGCAGCTTCCGCCTTTGATGCACTCAATCGAACTCAGACTCTATCCCTCGTACATCTCATTTACCCACACTAACACGCTGATTCCCCCTTTGACGCCCTCCATCAAACTCAGACTCTATCCCTCGTACATCTCATTTACCCACATTTTCTCGCAGGTACCACCTTTGACGCACTCTATCAAACTCAGACTCTAGTCAACACAATTTCTCCTCCGGAACTCTCACTTCCACCAGTGCCGTATCATCCGTAAAACAGCAACTGACTCAACTGCCAACTTCACCCATTTGCTCCTAACAACTCTAAACCTCGAACTAAAACTTTCGCGTTCACCTCCTTGAGTAAAGAAATTAACAAAAAAAGCGACATAATCAATATAGGAAGGGATAATGAAGTGACACAGAGTCATATTCAAGAAGTGGCTACATAGCATATCCACTTACTTTCACGGCTATCTCGCGGGACGATCACTGCTACCATATAGTGGCAGGATAGGATAGCCTAGCGAGGGACAGGAGGGTGAAGATTTACAGACACAGTCAAAGAAGTTTATGCGGAACTATCAACTTTGTATAGGGAGGCTGAATAACTGGACTAATAACTCGATAATTCGATAAGGTATATTTACTAATTTTAGGTGAGCATTCGTTTCATCAAAAAGTACCTAACAGGTTTACAATCGCCGATGTCAATAATGTGGCAGCGTCCCGTTGATTCCCGTTGTTCACCCGTACAGCTTCTTCCTCCTGAAAGGAGAACAAAAACCCTAACTCAGTAAATGGCTGTCGACGATTGCTTAATATATCGTGTGCAGGAACATATTTCAATGTATGTTATCAAGTTATTACGATTGTTTGGTAACTCTGGCATCCAGTGTTATGGCACATGTAGACGTACCTCCCACCCTTCGACTGTCCGATTCATTGACAGATGATAGTAATTCCGTTAAGTTGGTTTGGCGGCATTCCAGGCCTGTTTTGATGGAAACAACGACCCACTTTAGATTGGATAGTGATTCATTTACAATTATGGCAGTATGTTACATATGTGTATATTCTTCATTAATTCCACCTTTTCCCGTGAACCGACAGATGCAGAACCCTGATGCATACCTGAACATGATTGTTGTAGTTAATGTTTCTGATGGCGTGATGTCCCGTACGTGGCTGCCTACGTAGGTGCTTTTTATGTTATTGAGTGTGTATGAAATGAATCCTAATACATTCACTAATTCACTGCCTTTTTTTCTGTAGCCGTCTCACCGACTCGATTCAATCACTTAGTTTTGTAGCCCGTTAACAACCCCTGAGCTCCTGAAGCTTTCGTCCCACTTCTCTCGCCTACTGCGTATTGTTCCCCTCAACACGTCCTTTAAAGAGCACAGTGTTAGCCTATCTGAACGCCCTCCCGAGTGATGCGGCAAATAAATTCCGCCCTCTAAGCTTGACCCAAACTTTGTCATGAGTATCCCTTATTCTATATTACAAATGAATGTGTTGATCCAAAAACATGCATTCATGCCTCGGTGGAATGTTGTATAAATGGTTGACCCCGAAATGCAATTAAACAGCAAAATTATCGTAACAACCCAGGTACATTCTGGAACATTGATAATTATCGGCATAAAAAATTAAACGTAAGTTAACAGTTTTACATGGAATGGCATTATAGTACAATGCAAAGTATAGTTATAAAACACTTGACCGCTCCACCCGTACAGAGATTGAACAGCTAGAGAGACACAACGCAACCTTGTCTCAGTCACACTTTCACTAACAATCAAGCCCTTAGCTCATTTCCTATTCAGCTGCCGACATAAAAACTCTTGACCGCTCATACCAAATTCCCGCCCACTCCATATACACGCAACACCCTCCGCAATTCCTCCCTGTCGACCCTATCGTTGGCCTTTTCCAGAACCATAAAGGCTCAGAACACATCCATTCCCTTTGCAAGATGCCTCTCCCAGATTTGCCCTTCTGCAAATATTTGACGAGCATACCCTCGACCACTACTAAAATTACACAATTACTCTCCCATCGTCCCATCGTTAATGTGTGCCATCACAAACATCAGCAATGTCAGCCACTCTGATATCCTCGGCATTGAACAATTCCTCAATTTACTCAACTCTTCTCTATCATACATCCCCACTCTCCTACATCTCTTCCTCACCCTCATCATCTCTTTCCGGAGCGCATACTCGTCATCCTTCACTTCACCATTTTTGCTTCTCTCCATAGTTGTCTTAGCTCACCATCGACCTCACCTGTTGTCAGCTATTCTCTTCTGCTGCACCATCACTTTAATCTCATCGTTTACCACTCACCTCACTTCCTCATACACCCGCCCACATGGCTCACACCACACATAACTTGCACTGCTCTACAACGCATCTCTATACGTCTCAATTTCTTCCTCAACATTACCCAAGCCTTGTCCTTTAACAATGACAAATTGCGAACTCAACGTCTGCTGGAACTCCTCAACTCTGCTTGAAAAAGTAATTTCATTTACCTACAATACATCTATCCAATGCCTATCTTTGCCATCTTCCTCTGTCTACTCTCAATCTTCTTCATAATAGTTGATGATTAGACATCCCTCCACCCTCCCTTCTCAATGAGCGCACATTAAACAGCCTCCCCACCACTCTTCCCAAAATCTTTGCAAGGTCTATCCACCACTGCCCACGGGCCTTCTTTACCCTCGTGTACTGGCGGACATCTCGTTTCCTGGACAAGCTATTCCCACCACCAGCTACCGCTCCATGCACATCAGGTTCTAACCACTGTCATTTCTACCCGGAACACCCTACCTACCTACCACCTACCACACCTACTCGTAGCCTACCTTTATCCAAGCCTGACTTCCTTCCTCGTACCACACCAAACTCACGTTATCCCATACCTTGCAACTTCCTCTCACTCAGCGTCAACACATCAAACTTCCTCCTTACAAACATCTTACCAATACCCCTATACTTTGCTTCATCCGTACTGAAACCACAAAGTTTTAGCAGCCCTAACAATAGGGTTCGAAGAGTCACGGACCACTCTTCCCCTCAGTAGTCCACCGTCTCACAGGGAGCAAATTATGTTAGAAGAGATGCCCAGTCCCCTCAGTCCGTCACTATTTGCCGCCTCATAGAAACCGCAAGGGGTACGGTAGTGAATATCCGTAGCCCCTGGCATAGGAAAAAATGTTTTTGGACTTCTTAACTTTCCAATACCATAGTTTCTACGGACCAGCGCACATTGATATTTCCAGTTATTTACTTGCACAGGACTTGTAATCGCTGGACATAAGTCATGCAGCAACTTAATTCAGCAATACCTACATTATAAAAGTGCATTGTGATAATTCATTCCCATTTATCATTAAAATTATAGGTTTCAGACGTAATAGTCATGCAAGGTAAATGGTTATGTACTGGCATCACGCATTGGCTTTAACAAACAACTCATTTATATGAGCTTCGCCTTCATTACTCATAGCAAAGAATTTCACTAAACAGGAATGGAACATTATACAATACAACCCATGATTTGATCTGGAAAACTCACAGAAGGAGGATGGGATTTTTTTCAACGCATTCATCACAAATTTGCGTTCATTTGCTGGTTGTTCGGTCCTAAAGTGTTTGTTCTATGATTTCAATTTACGATGATGCTATTCTTCAGCTCGTACCATGTTATACTCTCTCAAATACTTAAAAACTACTTTCAAACCGCACTCAAAACTATTAAAAGAACACCTCGGCCGTCTTCACGATGCCTCCTCGTCCCTCGTCTTCTTGGAGGCGTAGCGTCAAATTCTGATAAAAAATACACAAGTTTCCGAAGTTTTGAGCGCAACGTCAGCACCTTGAGGTGTTTGTCTCCCCAGGAGGTAGGGAAGGGGGAGTTTGGAGGGTTTCAGCGGCTGATAGGAGGATAAGGGGAGTGGGGAAGTGGGGGAGGACTCTTCGACCTGCAGGAGGTCCAAGTTGGATCAGATTAGGGTTGGTCAGCGGGGGCAGGACAGAGAAGATTGGACGGCAGGAGGTGTGGTGGGGAAGCCAAATCTCTGGTTAAATAAATAGAATACAGTTGGAGGATAAATTCTTTTCAGGACACATTGTATTTATAGGGGATTTGTTTCCAATATTATCTGTTTGCATTAAATTCAAATTGTTTTTCTGAAGAACTTAAAGGTACAAAATATTGTATTCATTTCAACTTAAATAGTTTTTTGGCCAATGGAAGAAAAACGAATTGACTGCATCGGCCTTTATTGTGCGATTGACAATATTCACTGGCCTAAAAAACATTTTTGACTTATGCTATGTGCGTCTGAATAAAATATCAACTGTACAATCACATAAACTGAATACAGAGATGCATCACATTAATATATTTGTTAACTGTAACTAAAATTGTATCGAATGTCCATCTTAGATATTCGAGAACGGGTCCCTCCGGAGAGCCGGAAATTAGCTGTGACACTTGTTTTACCAATTTCCCATTTAGGGAGAGGGGATCTCAGGCCCCTATTAAATGGAGGAACCTCTTTCACAGATGAAGGTCGAATAAAGGAGAGGAGGATCCCTCAGCAGGATTGAGATGGAGGAACAACTTTAACTGTGGTGGATGTAGTTATTCGTGAATCTGGTCTGTTGGATGATTTTTTTTTTACTATAGGTGGATAGGGCTTCATCTGGTTAAGCCTGCGCAAGAACTGTAAGACGAGAATAAAAAAATTAAACCAACGCCTATGGGGAGATTACTCAGATGCACCAATAGGTGCACTCCACGATACAAACCTTAGATTTGTATCGAGGAAAAGAGGAAAACAATATCTAACTCTGTCAATTTTAAGGGAAATCATTTTCTCATTAAAATGTCGCCGTAGAAGCAATGCTGTGGAGTCTTTCTTAAGGTGGTCTTGTGTGTACCATCTTCTCACAAACTAAACACAATTTAACACATTTATTCCAAAATTCATCTCCGGCTTGGTTTACTCTCAGCTAATTGGAAGCATATGTTCTACGCCACATTTTACCATGTTATATCCAAGGAATGCATTGCCAACATTAAATTATTCGTTTACTTAGCTGCTTAACATTAATGTACTTAGAACGGGTGCATCTAGTTAGCCAAAATACAGAATTGAATTTCGTTGAGCTTTGTTCTATTATCTATGTTAATTCATGTATATTTCCATAAAAATAAATCCAATTCATACCAGGAAGTAAATAAATATGTTATTAACCAGCATCGATTCTTGCGAAGTAATTGGCTATAGCTAAAATAATAATACACACTTTCCACAGTTACCAACCAACTACAGGGACGCCTCACTACTGAAACAGGGGAGGCTCTACAGCATTCACATCATTGTAGACCATTCGAACAAAACATTACAAAGCGATGGAGGAGTTGCACATACGCTTGTATCCACCGACTAATACTGGGTCTACCGAGACCGATCTGACGGTCTTTAAGAGTATGTAGCCTACAGACAGCTAACTGTGAATAATGAGGGTGCACTGAGCAGTGTTGGACATGGCCTAGTATTTAGATTCATTTAAAAAATACTCTGTCTGCATTTTAGGGGGTGAATTTGGACAAAGTTACGGAGAAGCATCTAAATACAGTTTTTTGCTCACAGTGGCTGTGAGTTTGCTGGTGGACTGGTAGAGGTAGGCATGCTTCGTTGACTCACTAACAGTTTGCGACTGGTAGGATTGTAGGAGAATAAATTACAAATAAAGCAGTTATTGGTGGAGATGTGCAACGTGAGGTTTTGTCTCGTTCAATAGTTACAAGGAAATAACAAGGTCTTGGAAAATAAATCCCCATACTCACACCTCACACACAAACATACACACCCACACCCACACACACACACACACACACACACACACACACACACACACACACACACACACACACATATCATGAATTATGCACCTTGCTAAAACTGCACACCGCAGGTCATCCTGCAACGGGATGGCAGTTCCGGTGTATGACACAATAGGTACAGAAAATACAGACATGACGTTGGTACAAACCTTAGATCCTGCAACGGGATGGCAGTTCACGTGTCAGGCACAAGAGGTACAGAGTATACAGACATGTTTTAGTTATAAACCCTAGTTCCTGGAACATGACAACACTTTCCATCACATTCAATTTCCCTTCCTCGAGTCCTGCGCCTTGAACGACTCCTCCAGCGGTAAGCCAAATGCAACCAAAAATATTTCACCGTTACTTTGACCTTTTTCCCCAAGGTTATTTGGGTAAATAATCTTAGAATGTATTTATATACTTCATTTTTTGAAGCGCAGGGCTGCAGTCCTCCCTTGGCCTCCAGCGTGGGATGCTGGGAGAGGCGCTTTATGGTCGCGAAGACGCCATAAAATGGCCATAGGCGTTACGGGAAGGCCTAGGAAGCAACGGCGGCCGCGGTTAGGGCGCCAGAGTGCCGGGATAAAAGGATACACAGGATCAAGGGAGGCTGTACTCCGCTGGATCATTCACGAGATAGGCAAAAGGAAGAAACGTGGGACGAAGATATAAACAAAGACGAATTTCTTTGGGGGCGAGAAGGATCGACGATACGATATTTGAGATGGCACGAAGTTGAAATGCTCACTACTGCATCATGTATACTCATTGTTTGGCATAATCACGTGCAAGGTAGTATAATTTTGCCTAACGCGAGCCTGATAATAGATGGCGTCCCCCTAGCCACCATACACAGCCCTTTCTGCACATTTATTATCAAAGTGTAATATTTTATTTAGCTATGAAGACAGGTGGATATAAAATATCACGTATAATAGTAGGCCGATGATGAGTACAACTTCACTGTCAGCGAGAGCCAATTTGAAGACTTCTTTCACCAACTATCCTCACTCTAATTACAATTACCACTCTGACAATCTTCATCATAGTTGACAGGCTAGAAATACAGTGTGCCACAATGATGCTCCATCCTCTTCGACCTCTTCCTCAACAGCCAATAACCTCGCTCAAAGCCAATCTTCTGAAGTGGTTGTTTAGAGTTGAGTACCTCTTTTTCATCCTCTACGACACGCTGACCTCAAGGCTGCATGAAGAGCAGGTCAGTCGAAAGTTGAGTAACGTTCTAGGGGTTAAGTATTCGGTGTTATTATGTCGCTCATTGCTGATGTTCTTGGACAAAGAAATCTATCATCTCAAACACTTTGTGCTGGGTCAATTAAAGATTCCGTGTGATTCAGACACTTTGAATTGGCCGATTTCATCTACATCTATCATTAATATTATCGTACATATATTGTAATGTAATGTTAACAGCTCGTATTTTAGAAGCTTCAATTTGTTTATTGAAACTCTCGTTTCCTAGCATATATATCTTACGAGAAATTATAGTAAAATGAGTTGACCTTCAATATGCACCAACGTTCAGAACCGTAGGATCATTCAATGTATATAGAAATTGTTTTTAGATTCTGATAAAAATTTAATTCGTTTGGGCGATGTCTGAATAGGTAAGTTGTCAATTGTACTCTAAATACAAGAATAGCCTTTCATATTTAGGAATCAGTGAATCCTTGTACTCAACTCCTCTACGTTCTTCCTATTATAATGCCCCCCCCCACCCCCTCACAGCTACAACGAATACCATATTGTTGATTATACTCCCAACTCCAACAATGTCTGTTCATTTTTGTAGCGCTCTGGAGGCGGCTGGTGATTGTTTACCTTATAATTAATCCACTAGGATATTGTCTGACCTTTTCAAGAAGTGTACATGGAAATTCACATGAGTGCTTCTATGACAAAGTATTCGGAGACGCCTCTTGTAGCTGCACAGCTTGATAATCAGGAGGCAATAGGAAAGAAATGTGTTCAAAGCAGAAATACATGTAATCGTTATATATATTCTGTTAAACTTATACTTACATGGTTCAAGATCGTATATTTGATGCACACATTTAGTCAGAACCAGAATCGAGCGCCTTCCATTCATGGATCCCTCTAAATATTGGCGGAATGAATATATTTAACGCACTGGAATACTCTTACTTCATATTTCGATGTTAAGTATTGTTTATATTGCTGATGATTCTAATAAACATAGGGGGTGTCAACATGTTTTTATTTCTCAGAGTCAATGAATAACTTAGACGACGTAATATCTCCCCTATTCAATCACTTAAACATCTCCAGTAACCCCAATGATAAATATCATTAAAAGAACGTCAATCACAACATAATAACGGAAATATTAAATTTCATATTTCTCCTCCAAGATTTCAAGTTTATTTCATCGCAGCACTTTCCAGCCCATCGTTCCAGGTAGAGTTTTATATTTATGCAAATGTCCCTGGATCGTCTTCCAAGAGTATGGACGGTGCCCCAGGCAGTCGGTGCCGGTGGCTATGCATCTAATCTTCAGGCATATGACTTCACGGAAATAGGCTCGAAAACGGGCTCAAGAATCAAGAGCTTATGGGTTACGGCTCATGGGCAACAATGTATAGAGGTGACGGGCTCAGGGGCCACGCGCTCAGCGGTAACAGGTTCATGGGCAACGGGCGCAGGAATAACGAACTGCAGGGATGAAAACCCTGGAGTGACAGACATTATTTAGGCTTTCAACTGAGTTCCAAGCCACTTCCTCGAAAACAAAAGATTCAACACACACCTCCATTCAAACTAGAAGAAGTGGCTTGCTAATTTGTCTAAAATAACAAACAATCACGAGCACTGCAATTTCTCAATGATGCCTTCATACATGACCTGTCCACACCAACACAACCCAATACCTAAAAAACCCCATACGTGGCTGACCTGAAAATCATCACACAACACCACAAACACGAGACGAGCACCACATCTCAAGAAATAACTAAACTTACTCGAAGTCTGACGGCAGAACGACAAAATGAATTTGTCCACAATTAAGTAATCCCTCACAATTTTAACAACAGAAAAGGGTGAACACCGCATCCACCCTCAAGTAAGCTGAATAACACACCAAGATAAAATTGACTGAACGTTCTCTGCACACTTATCACATTTTCCTACAGACACTGCATGGAATCAATAACAACACTGTTGAAACAATTCATCAGACATATCATTTCCTATACAAACACTACCTACTCTACTGACCTTGCTCCCCACACATAAAAGCCGTACAAGGAATGCAGTACATAACCTTACGCATCGAAACGGGATGCACAGGACCACACCTCCCCATCTGCATGAGAAATCTACGGTCCTTCCTCTCAAACATCAATTTGATATGCGGGGGACCTATTTCTTCAACAATATTGTTGACCCGATGAACCCAGCAAAGTATACATAACGCTCCGACAGCACACTTCGACTCCCTTCACAGCACCATTCCTCGACCTACAGACAACGCATTTATGCACGAACAAATACTCCCACACTACGCTGCACTTGCTGGTCATATTGTGATCACGATCCTACAGAGTCACCCATCGAATGTGGACGTGAAGGAGTTTGGGTTGTCTAGAGGTGACACGGTTCACCTGTAGAGGTTGAGGTGTGGCACCGCATTGGAATGCCCTTTGCTATCTGTGCCTGCGGTGCCGGGGCGCGCTCGATACGGTCGAGCACGTCATGGCGTCGTGCCCAGCTATTTCACCCGGCAGAGACAATCAAATTTCACCTCGGTACGTACGCTATGGGAGCATCCATTTTCTCAGGACTGTGTGTCTTAGGTCGTAAGATTCGCAACATGCTCATGTTGGTGCGCTGTAGCTCCTACACCATACGAGTATCTGTGGCTGAGCAACTGCAAAAATGGATTCCGTGGTAGCAGGTTTATGGGCAACGGGACTTATAGCAACGGGGCTCATGAGCATTGGACTCAATGGTATTGGGCTCAGGGGTGACTTGCTTATTCGTTCGGGCTCAGGAGGAACAGATCTGGAGGAGTTAACATTGGGGTTACGGGATTGGGGATAACGGTATCTGGAATACCGGGGCTATGTGAATTGGGCTTATGAGTAACGGAACCAGCGCAACGGACTGCCAAGCAACGGATTTTTTTGCTATGACTCACTGGAACAATCCCACGGCTAATGGATGCGGGGAACGCGCGCTCACGAGTAACCGGATCTGGAGTAAAGAGAATATGGGTAATGGGCTTTTGAGTAACGGATTTAAGAGTAACGGGATCGGGTGTAACGGTCATTTGGGCAAAGAACCTTTCGGCAACTGCCTCGGAGGTTACGGGGTCAGGGTTGACGGATTCAGGTATACCGGCCTCAGGAGTCCTGGGACCTGGAGTGACGAGCTTATGGAGACCGGGATTATGACAAAGGAATCTAGAGTAACGGGCTTATCTGTAACGGGCTCACGAGTGACAGGATCTGGAGTGACGGGTTCACGGACAACCAGCTGATAGGTAACAAGAATGGGGCTTAGTGACTTTTTTGGGTAACGTATTTTTTGGCAATAGGCTCATAGGTACATGACTCATGGGTAACGGGCTTGAAGGTACTAGGCTAAGGGGTAACGAGTTCAGGAGTAACGGTTTCAGGATTAACGGGCTCAGTGTTAGCGATTCAGTGTTAACTGGCTCGGGGGTAACGGGCTCAGAGGTAACTTGCTAAGCATTGACGGGATCAGAATTAACAGGCTCTGGGGTATCGAGCCCACAGGGAACAGGTTTATGGGTAACAGGCCCACGGGAAACGGACTCATGGGTAGCACGGACTAACTGGCTCTGCAGTAACGGGTTCAGATGAAATGGACTCGAAAATCACTTGGGTCACGGGCTCAGAGATTACTCGGGTCACGGGCTCAGAGATTACTTGGGTCACGGGCTCAGAGATTACCCGGGTCACGGGCTCAGAGATTACTTGGGTCACGGGCTCAGAGATTACTCGGGTCACGGGCTCAGAGATTACTTGGGTCACGGGCTCAGAGATTACTCGGGTCACGGGCTCAGAGATTACTTGGGTCACGGGCTCAGAGATTACTTGGGTCACGGGCTCAGAGATTACCCGGGTCACGGGCTCAGAGATTACTTGGGTCACGGGCTCAGAGATTACCCGGGTCACGGGCTCAGAGATTACTCGGGTCACGGGCTCAGAGATAACGGAACAAAAAACAAAGTATAAAGTATCTAAACAAATATTATATGGAAATAATCAGTGATGTTAGAAGAGGGAGACTCATGAGATGTGTTTAAAAGCAATTCTATCACGCGTGATTCATGAAATCTGTTTATTGAAATAGAATGACGTGTGCATGCAGTATATTGAAGGCTTTAAAGGAGTGCAGTGGACTGCCTACATAACCTCGTATCCATTGCTGCAGTGAACAGTAGCCGACCTTACTCAGGATACCTAACCAGGATACGTTAGATGTCCGGATACTCATCGATACCCAGAAAATACCGAGTTCCCACTTAGCACTTCCACGAACATCTGTGCACTGACTCTTCAACCAAACCAGGCAGGGCCCTGACTCACCAACCCACTACCAGGCAGTGCCCTGACTCATCAACCCTCTCCCAGGCAGAAGTGACTCAAAGGTGTGCGCAGACTGTGGCAAGGCCCTCCGTTCCTGCGTATTCCCTTGATTACTGTTCGAAGCATTCGATAGTTAGATGGGGTAGAAGAGGATGTATGTCACAGCATTTGCCTTCTAATGTTGTTCTCATTAGGAGACTGAAACTGTCTCATAACCAAGGGAGTCGAGGAATAGGAACAATTCTTCTTAATGCAACCAAGGAGTCGAGGAATAGGAACAAATCTTCTTAATGCGACCAAGGGAGTCGAGGGATGGAACAATTCTTCTTAATGCAACCAAGGGAGTCGAGGAATAGGAACAATTTTTCTTAATGCAACCAAGGGAGTCGAGGGATGGAACAATTCTTCTTAATGCAACCAAGGGAGTCGAGGAATAGGAACAATTCTTCTTAATGCAACCAAGGGAGTCGAGGGATGGAACAATTCTTCTTAATGCAACCA
>SDVV010001857.1:0-24426 GCA_016164225.1 Gammarus roeselii
ACTTTTTTTTTATTCATGTGCCCGACATTCGATGCGTCCATGTGTAATTGGAATCGATTCAGTTTTACTTATTGGGTTTATTCTCCATTTCTTGTTTAGTCACGGATGCAAAATAGGCTGCTCAATATTTCTACAATCTTAGACATAAGTATTCAATAACCTTTGGTACAAGTAACACTTTATTTTTATTTAGTTTGGTCTTTTTATTGATCAACATTTACGCCTCCATTACCCTGCAAACCCCTACATTTGAGTCTGATCAGCGCAGGATGGACACATATACTTCACTCTACCCTGACGGCTCGTTGGGTGGGCAGGTGGTGTGGAACATAGGGAAAGAGCAGAAGAGGAGGAAAAAAGACGAGTAGTGGGAGGGCGAGGCAAATAGGAGTAGGGTGCTAGGGAGGGGTGAAGTGATGTGGAGGGAGAGAGAGGGAGAGAGATTATCCCCGAGATCGCTATCAAAGCCTCCAATGATTTACAGCCCGTACCTCACGCCGCCGAGACTCTGCTTGGACTCCAAACCAAAAGATTCAATGCAATTTCCTCAAGTTTATGGCGGGGTTAACATTTGCCCGAGCGACTCAACCTATTGAAAAGTCTTAATGTGAGCGGGGCAGTCTTGGAGAAAATGAGCGGGGCAGTGTCTTGGAGAGACTGAGTGGGCCAGTGTCTTAGAGAGAATGAACGGAGTAGTGTCTTGGAGAGACTGAATGACCCAATGTCTTTGAAAGAATGAGCGAGTCAATGTATTGGAGAGAAAGAGCGGGGCAGTGTCCGGGAGAGACTAATCCGGGCAGTGCCTCAGAGAGACTAAATGACCCAAAGTCTTAGAAAGAATGAGCGAGTCAGTGTATTGGAGAGAAAGAGCGGGGCAGTGTCCGGGAGATACTGATCCGGGCAGTGCCTTAGAGAGACTGATCCGGGCAGGGCCTTAGAGAGACTGAGCCGGCAGTGTCTTGGAGAGACTGACCTGGGGGCTGTATTTCGGAGAGACATGAACGAGAAGAAAAAGAGGGGGATTAAGCTGTATTTAAGAAGTTATGGAAAAGGTCCATCGCTACTTGTCTAATCCAGAGCAAGATTCGAGCAAATACAAACCATTAATGGTCGGTGATATGCTCATAAAGACTATCATGGCAGTTATAACACTGCTTGTGGTTCCAGGTACCAATGTGCACGGGTATTGCAAAGGGAGTTTGATCGAGGAGCAAGGGTTATTTTTAACTCTCTCAGAAGCCAGTTTACTATTTCAGACCTGTTCCAATTTTTGGGGGTCGATTGGCGGTACCTTACACAGTCGTGTTTGTTATTCATTTAACGCCGATAATGTTATCAATGGTTGTTGACCCACCATTTGTCAATCGCTCGAAACGGTCGTATCTGGCAGTGGTGTTGTTGTTAATACCGACATTGCTATGGCCGATGCTTCGATTTATTTTGGCATTGCAACTGCTGTTGTTGTTGTTGTTGTCATTGCTGTGATTGTTACTTTCATTTAAAATACTTCAGCTGTAAATGTTACTGCTTCTATTGCAGCAGCTGCTGTTGCTGCTGCTGCTCCTGCTTCAACGAAGATGCCAGGAATGTCGTCTCTATGGGGCCCCGTCACTCTGTTCTTCTCGTTGTTGTGCTTCTATCGATTGGTATCAATGAACTATGACCATTTTTTGCCTCTGCGCCCATCTCTGTCCACGGCCGCCTGTCCATTCATGATTTTGAGAGTGCGGATGCTCGCCAGAGACATTGGCCTCCTCAGTGGACAGGTAAATTGATCACGCGTCACCAGTAACGGCACCTGAAGCCGCTCTCACTGTGGTAACTCATTAGTCAGTCACGAGGTTAATTAGTTCCGATATTTGAACGTTTGTTAAAGCACGAGTAACTGAAGTAACGTTCATGATATTGTCTCTCTCTCTCGAGACTATCAGTAGCTAATGTAACGTTCATGGTATTGTCTCTCTATCTCGAGACTATTAGTAAATGAAGTAACGTTCACGATATTGTCTCTCTCTCGAGACTATTAGTAACTGAAGTAACGTTCATGATATTGTCTCTCTCTCTCGAGACTATCAGTAGCTGATGTAACGTTCATGATATTGTATCTCTCTCGAGACTATCAGGAGCTGATGTAACGTTCATGATATTGTCTCTCTCTCTCGAGACTATTAGTAGCTGAAGTAACGTTCATGATATTATCTCTCGAGAGAGACTATTAGTAGCTGAAGTAACGTTCATGATATTGTCTCTCTCTCGAGACTATTAGTAACTGAAGTAACGTTCATGATATTGTCTCTCTCTCGAGACTATTAGTAACCGAAGTAACGTTCATGATATTATCTCTCGAGAGAGACTATTAGTAGCTGAAGTAACGTTCATGATATTGTCTCTCTCTCGAGATTATTAGTAACTGAAGTAACGTTCATGATATTGTCTCTCTCTCGAGACTATTAGTAGCTGAAGTAACGTTCATGATATTGTCTCTCTCTCGAGACTATTAGTAACTGAAGTAACGTTCATGATATTGTCTCTCTCTCGAGACTATTAGTAACTGAAGTAACGTTCATGATATTGTCTCTCTCTCGAGACTATTAGTAACTGAAGTAACGTTCATGATATTGTCTCTCTCTCGAGACTATTCCATCGATTAGTAACGATTAATAAATACTATTCATATTTACGGACACTGACGACCGAGTTTGCGTTTTTATACATTCGAAGCCAATATTGCTGATTGATAAAATGCAATAATTGGATTTTATCATCGCACTGTGAATACACGAGGTCGCGATCCGGTTACATTTTGTTAGCGAGAATACTTCATCGACTTGACCTACGATATATGAGTTTTAATTACAGTTACTTCAGTTTGATGTGACTGAACAATAGTCCAACCATGATTGAGTGGACCTCTACAATGCACCGTGGCTGTGAACAATGTACGAATTTGAGTTATATTAATCGAAGAACTAAGTAGAGTTTTGGCTTCAACAGTACTGTTAAATTTTGTAGGAGACCCTCAAAGACTACCTTCAAGTTTATGTGCAATAAGGTAAACACATTTCTTTCTTCTGTAAATCCCTCAATGACTGAAATCATTGGGAAGCCCCATAAAAAACTCCTTTCCCCCATCCCTCCCACCATTGAGGAGTATGGCATTGCCAGGGTGCCGCAGTACCCGGCACTTCTTCAACACCCCCACAGCACTTCTCCCCCCACCCACATAGGCGCCAGTCAGGGAACCTGGGTGCGGTAAACATAACCCCTCTTCTACCCCCACCCCATGTCTCTCATTCCTCAGTACAACACTCGCCCTCTCTTGACCCCCTGGCCACGCAGGCCTTATCCTGCCCCCTCTGCTCTAACGCCACGCGTCCCCCACATGGCATCCCATTCGTTAACAGTCGTTACAAAACGGTTTCCTTCTTCCCATTGAGTGCATGTAATATTCAAGTGTCATGTGTCCAAATATAGGCTAGACGTGTATCCTTCAACCCATATCCAATCCACAAAACCCAGTAGAAGACATCGGTGACGTTGCCACCCGATGGCCCAACCTTCCTTCACCCCCTGGCTTGACCGTAACCTCGTAAGAGCGGTGCAATTAACTGTGAATTAAACACACTTATGGGAATATAGCATTTATGAAACTGGTGTATCTACAATACACGGTTACCAAATACCAAACATAGCGCTGGGTTACGACTAGCGTAGACAGTTGGATACACAGGTACCGAAATGAAGAGATTTATAGGAGACACACACTTAGAGGATAGGCGTTTGCCAACAGGTATTCAGGCTAAAACACTATTGGTCAAGTGTGTTCTTCTCACTGTTCTTTTGTGCCCTGAACAGGATAGGTTGTTACCAGCAATTAACACGTGTACGGGAATGAATAGTCAGGTTCTGTGAACCAAAACAAACAATGAATATGGGATGAATTACAAGATGATCATTCAATAGACTCGAGCGCCAGGTGATGAAAGCGATTCAGGGGCTGCAGTGCACACAGCCTGCGTGGGGAGGCCAGGGACAGGCTGCAATGCCTCCAAACTAGCTAGTGCAAGATCATAGGAGCAGCAAGGTGATTTATTTGATGGTCATACCCTTCCAGTGTTACTCCATTCCTCATCCCACGGGGAGCACTGGGGAGTAGCCGAAAGGGTGAGGATCGCTACTCAATTCCCCATCCCGCGGGGAGCACTGGGGAGTAGCCGAAAGGATGAGGATTGGTACTCATTCCGTTTCGCGCATTGAAGTTTCCTAAAAGGCATCGCCTCGAAGATCGCGACGGAGATGCTCGACAGGATACGGCATTGAATATTTGTCGCACTCACTGAGTTACGCGGCTCTTCATCCATCTTAGAAAAAAGACACTATTGCACAGAATGTGCACTTAGACTTATCCAAATACTGAGTAATTCGAATATTACAACGCTGTTTTTTTGTGAGGAGAGGGGGGGGGTCTTCAAATGGAGAACTTACCATGTACGCTGAACTTGAAAGTCTTATGGTCGTACGTGCGTTCTCTTGCTTCTCTCTTTGTCTCCTACTTCCTAATGTAGCATTGTCAGTAAGGGAGCTTACTCTCTTGCTTCTCTCTTTGTCTCCTACTTTCTAATGTAGCATTGTCAGTAAGGGAGCCTACTCTCTTGCTTCTCTCTTTGTCTCCTTCTTCCTAATGTGGCATAGTCAGTAAGGGAGCCTACTCTCTTGCTTCTCTCTTTGTCTCCTTCTTCCTAATGTAGCATTGTCAGTAAGGGAGCCTACTCTCTTGCTTCTCTCTTTGTCTCCTTCTTCCTAATGTAGCATAGTCAGTAAGGGAGCCTACTCTCTTGCTTCTCTCTTTGTCTCCTACTTCCTAATGTGGCATAGTCAGTAAGGGAGCCTACTCTCTTGCTTCTTTCTTTGTCTCCTACTTCCTAAAGTGGCATAGTCAGTAATGGAGCCTACTCTCTTGCTTCTCTCTTTGTCTCCTACTTCCTAATGTAGCATTGTCAGTAAGGGAGCCTACTCTCTAGTTTCTCTCTTTGTCTCCTACTTCCTAATGTGGCATAGTCAGTAAGGGATCCTACTCTCTTGCTTCTCTCTTTGTCTACTACTTCCTAATGTAGCATTGTCAGTAAGGGAGCCTACTCCCTTCTTTCTCTCTTTGTCTCCTACTTCCTAATGTGGCATAGTCAGTAAAGGATCCTACTCTCTTGCTTCTCTCTTTGTCTCCTACTTCCTAATGTGGCATAGTCAGTAAGGGATCCTACCTATTAGGTGTTAAAACAAATTGTCAGCTTGGACTCATTCAGGTCTATCCAGCCTCTATTTTTTTTCATCAATCATTCAGACCCTATACTCCAATTATTTCCTGGCCCTATCCATCAATCATTCAGACCTTATACTCCAATCATTTCCTGGCTCTTTTTATCAATCATTCTGGCACTTTTCTCCAATCATATCCAGGCTCTATTCTTCAATCACATTCAGGTCCTATTCATCAATTGTTCTGGCACTATTCTCCAATCATATCCAGGCTCTATTCTTCAATCACATTCAGGCCCTATTTATCAATTGTTCTGGCACTATTCTCCAATCATATCCAGGCTCTATTCTTCAATCACATTCAGGCCCTATTCATCAATTGTTCTGGCACTATTCTCCAATCATTTCCAGGCTCTATTCTTCAATCACATTCAGGCCCTATTCATCAATCATTCAAGCACTATTCTCCAATCATATCCAGTCTATATCCTCTATAATTCAGGTTCTATTCTTCAATCTTATCCTGATTATATTCTTCCCACACATACCGGTTCAATTCTTGATTCTTTCACTGCACCTCCTTTCCACACCCTGTTCATTGGTTCCTGCGAAGCCCGCAAAGACAGAGATTGATCCTAGCGCTAAACAACAAGAATTAGCACGATAATAGATTGATATTTATGCCTACCCGAGTAGCATGGCCTTTCGAGGAGGGTTCTTGGGCTCGCTGGGCCCTGATCCATTGCTGATCCATCAGCGACCCGTGGTCTGGCTGAGCTGATGATTTAGTGTTGTTGACTGATGACGCGATGGATGGGCCAGGCAATTGTTGCTGCTAATGATGATACTGCTGATGACAATACTGTTGATGATGATTCTACTGATGACAATGGCATTTATGATATCACAGCCTGGGCACTGATTGTAGGATTCGTGAAATCTTTTTGGTGGAGTGTAGCCATGTCCCCGACCTTATATGTCTCAAGGTCAGCGGTGTTTTTGAATTTGAAAGCGTTATACTCTTTAAATACAAGTTATTTTTTCTTATAGAGGCATTTCAAGTAATCTTGTTGGTAGACTCTGTTTGTAGCAAAGAGGTTTATTGGAGATACTGCGGGGATGAGGATAGGGGAAAGTGGATACAGATGCTGGTGAAACTGTGGCCATGAGGTTAGGGTGAAGAGGGTACTGTTGCTGGTGATACTACGGGCATGAGGTTAGGGTGAAGAGGGTACTGTTGCTGGTGATACTACGGGCATGAGGCTAGGAGGAGAATGATATTGTCTCTCATGATACTGCGTGCATAAGGTAAGAATGAACAAAATACTGTTACGAGGAAACTGCAGACATGCGACGGACTGAGGAAAGAGATTATCCTGCCAAGGGAGCTGCAGGCAGGAGAATAGGATGAAGAGAATAAGAATGAAGAGAATATTGTTGTTGGTGCGACTGCGAGCATGAGGATAGGGTGAGGAGGATACTGCTGCTGGTGATACTGCTGGCATGATAGGGTTAAAAGGTTACTGTTGCAGGTGTTACTGCAAGCCTGAGGATAGGGGGACAAGGATACTATTGTTGGTGACACTGCGGGTATGATAGGATGGTGATAATACTCTTGTTGGTGATACTACGGACAGGCGGATAGTGTGTAGAGAACATGTTACAGCTGAACCTGCGGACATGACAGGGTGAAGAGGATACTGTTGCAGGTGATACTGCGGGCACGAACATAGGGTGACGAGGATACGGTTGTTGGTGATACTGTTGATAGAATGAGGTAAGCGGGAGTAGCTATTCACGTTCAATCTAATTTTGCTAACGATGAGGAAGACGAGGCTAGAAATGTTTTTGATAATGATAGTAGCCTGTTGTCGTTACCTTGCCAGATGATGGCAGTGATATTTTTCTGTCAATAAACGAGGACTAAAGAATGACTGATCGACGAAAATAAAATAGGCCTATTATAATTGTTCAAGGCATATTGATATTTGTGATTATTTAAATGGTAGAAATGAACCAGTATTCTCAATCTAATTGAAATCGCTAGGACTCTTTCGAATCTCCTCGTTTGTTCCATCAATAACACAACGAAAGCAAAGGCGCTGCTTCCGATGACGATCACCAATCTCTCGTGAACCATGACCACAAAGCATGACCACAAAACATCACCACTTTCTAAATAAGGATTTTTTCATTTATCTCCCCCTGGTATGCGTGCAAAATCCTCCAGAGCAGGAACGTGCTTCGCCGCCAGCAAAAGCAGACTTTAGGATGCCCAGCGGCAGTAATGGAGGCAGGCAGCGTGCAAGGAGTTCTTCTTTAGGAGGCCCAGCGGCAGTAATGGAGGCAGGCAGCTTGCATGGGGTTCTTCTTGAATGAACTCATTCATCCGCAAAGGTTTGTCCAAATTGCCGCCTCCGAGGGTTGACCGACCCCCGCGCCTGCTCTTGGTGGGTACGGCAGCAGGAAGTGATCAAGTTTGGCCGGTTTTTGTTTAGTCTCCCCTCCCTTCTCATTCGTCGATATTAGAAGACTCATTACGATCGTGCTAACTGACCAAGCCGCCTACAAAGGAACAAAACCCGTTGATCGGGGCTAGTGCTGAGGATCTAAACACGGTGACCCGGGTTCGTGTTGAGCGCCTAACGCGGATATCGAAACTCTTGCTGAAAGTCTTGACTCGATGATCGGGAGGTACGAACCCGGCGATTGAGACTACTGCTGAGGGTCCTAGCCCAGTAACCGGGACTTGTGCTAAGGGTCTAAGCCAGAGGATCAAGTCTCGTACTGCAGGTCTAAGCCTGATGATCGGATCTGAGCCCGGTGATTGGAATTCATGTCAAGAGGTCTACACCCAGTGATCGAGACGGGCTGTTTACTGAGGGTTAAACCCATTGATCGGGATTCGTGCCAAGGGGTTTAAGCCCAGTGATCGAGAATTGTACTGCTTACCGAAGGTTTAACAAGCTGACAGGGATTCGTGCCAAGGGGTCTAAGCCTAGTGATCATAACTCGTGCTGCTTACCGAGGGTTAACACCATGTCCGGGCATGCATTGTGCATGCCCTCTCTAGCAGAGCCGCACTGACCTGTAATATGCCGTCTTCGTGTCATAACCTGGTTACAGGGCTATCCTCGTGAGGGAACCTGCTCTGTGACATCGTCAACAGATGGGCTATGAGCATGGTGACACCATCAACAGATGGACTATGAGCATGGTGACACCATCAACAGATGGACTAAAAGCATGGTGACACCATCAACAGATGGACTATGAGCATGGTGACACCATCAACAGATGGACTAAAAGCATGGTGACACCATCAATAGATGGACTATGAGCATGGTGACACCATCAACAGATGGACTAAAAGCATGGTGACACCATCAATAGATGGACAAAAAGCATGGTGACACCATCAATAAATGGATAAAAGGCATGGCGACTACAAGCTAACCAATCTGAAGAAGTAACTGAAAGGTTATCCGAGAGCTTGTTAATAAAAAATATGGTTTAAGATTCTTTAATTTATTGTTCTATGGATATGTTGTTTTCGTCCTTTAACTTGTTGTGTTGAACTGACTTACTAAACTGAGAACTATCACATAGACTTGTTTCCACTATCACATAGCCGTGTTCCAACTATCGCATAGCTGTGTTCCTACTATCACATAGCCGTGTTCCTACTATCACATAGCCGTGTTCCAACTATCACATAGCCGTGTTTCTACTTTCACATAGCCGTGTTCCAACTATCACAGACTTATTCCTACTATCACACAGCCGTGTTCCAACTATCACATAGACTTGTTCCTACTATCACATAGCCGTGTTCCAACTATCATGCAGCCGTGTTCCAACTATCGCATAGCCGTGTTCCAACTATCACAAAGACTTGTTTCTACTATCACATAGCCGTGTTCCAACTATCACATACCGTGTTCCTACTATCACATAGCCGTATTCCAACTATCACATAGCCGTGTTCCTACTACGAGTAAAACACTTTCATGCCTGCGTTTTCTTCATACATTCAGCGCCGGCTAAAAGAAAGATCTTGTTTATTATCCCCTGTATTTTGACGGCTCGAGCCCTCCTTGATCCAACCCCCTCCCCCATCAGCCTCCAGCCGTCGTCGTCGTTGCCCGGTGGAGTCAAACGAATCAGTAATTGCATTTCTTGCTCCTCCGTCGCACTGCCCGGCCCTGCTCCTCGCCGCACTGCCCTGCCCGGCCCTGCAACCTGGGCTGCTGTGGCAGGGTCCGCCCGGCCAGTTGCTGCCAGTCAAAATGCTGTGTTGTGGCAGCGGCACAAGCAGCGGTAGCGCTGGCTTCGGCCGGGCGGGACTTTCTGAACTGAGTCGTCTTGCTGCTGCTGTTGCTGCCGCTTGTAACGTATGTAACAACGAGGACGCAGATGCCCCACAGCACCCCATGACTTTAATTACCATCCAATGCCGCAGAGTATACATGTCAATGGATCTGTATGAATCCTATTATTTGTCTATGCATGAATAAGTAGTCTAACAATTTCATGGCAATTGGTATCTATGTTCCCTAGACGAGCCATATGCCTGTGACGAGTTTAATCAAAAGCAATTTGAACAAAAAAAAAAGTCACTTCTTTTACGACCAATCGCGAGTTTTAGGATGACTCGCAAAATTTTGTTTCACGGGCACTGTTGAGCGACATCACATCCTAAGCGCTGTAGGCCTTTAAAAAAAATGCTAAGAAGACTTGCCCAGCAATATGAGGGGGGGGGGGCGTCCTATCTTCATCAATGAGTGGCCCTGCAACACAGGCAAGCACTCTCACTCGCAAAGCGCCCACCAGGGCGCGCATTAGTACACCAAAGGTAACTAGGGTTCACCAATGAGTCTTGCCTATTGGAGAGGGGACGGGAGGGTTAAAGGTAACTACAGTTCATGCTCAGACCAGGCACCCGGGTTCCCTTTAACCAATTAGAGCAATGCCAAGAACCAGACCTGATCGAGGACGTGATGGAGACATGCATCCTACTTGATAAATTACCCGCAATTTTATATAAAAGTAATTTATGGTAATAGGCGATGACGATAGCCTGTGTTTCATTGATGGGCACTCGGGAAGTCCTTATGAGTTTTTTTATGTTACAAGAAATACACCTAAGAGTACCCCGTACAAATGTCGGTCTCTCCGATGTACAATGCTTTAAATATATATGACCCCGTGTACCTTTACATATAAAAGTGACAGCCTCAAGCGCTCTAAACATTCCTTCCTCTTCCAACGTCGGCCTACCGTGCACTGGGTAGGATGTTACGTCCTATTGGAACATCACTTCTAGACACCAAACATCATAGAGGCTTCATCACCCTCAGGATTAGAAGTAAACACCGGAAGACATGCGAACTGCCTTAACTCTGTATTGTCCTGGTAGGATTAGCATTAGATGAAAGTCTTAAGTTACCTTACTCTGTCGTTTCTCAGGCGATGGATTAGTCTTTGATCTTTACCCCCCAGACGATATACTCTAAGGCAATAATAATGTCACTCTAACTGAATAATCTTCTCTGCCCCTGCCACATCCACCCCTTCACTCATACCCCCCTTTTTGTATCTATAGTGGCGTGCTTGTGCCCTAGTGGCATGACTGTGCCACAGTGGCGTGCCTGTGCCAGAGTTGCGTGCCAGTCTTTGCTCAAGTGACGTGTCAGCCCCGACTGGAGTGCCTTCCTGATTAACGTGCCTGTTCTTGATTGGCGTTCCTGTGCTAGAATGGCGTACCTGTGCCCGTGTGGCATATCTGTGCTCGAGCGAGTGGCGTGACAGTGCGTGCAATGGCATGGCTGGGCCCGAGTGACGTGCCGTTGCTTGCGGGGCGGGCTTGTGCTCGCGTGCGTGCTTGTGCCCGCGTGCGTGCTTGTGTCCGAGTGGCACACCTGTTCTCGTGGGACGTACCTGTGCTCGAGGGGCTTGTCTGTGTCCGAGTGGCTTTTTTGTGCTCGAGTGACATTCCTCTGCTCGAGTGATGTGCCTGGGCCTAAGTGACGGGTCTGTACTCGAGCGGCATGTCTGGGCTCGAATGGCGTGCATGTGCAGTAGTAGCGTGCCTGTGTCCAAATGGCGTGCATGTGCAGTAGTAGCGTGCCTGTGTTCAAATGGCGTGCATGTGCAGTAGTAGCGTGCCTGTGTCCAAATGGCGTGCATGTGCAGTAGTAGCGTGCTTGTGTCCAAATGGCATGCATGTGCAGTAGTAGCGTGCCTGTGTCCAAATGGCGTGCATGTGCAGTAGTAGCGTGCCTGTGTCCAAATGGCGTGCATGTGCAGTAGTAGCTTGCCTGTGTCCAAATGGCGTGCACGTGCAGTAGTCGCGTGCCTGTGTCCAAATGGCGTGCATGTGCAGTAGTAGCGTGCCTGTGTCCAAATGGCGTGCATGTGCAGTAGTAGCGTGCTTGTGTCCAAATGACGTGCATGTGCAGTAGTAGCGTGCCTGTGTCCAAATGGCGTGCATGTGCAGTAGTAGCTTGCCTGTGTCCGAATGGCGTGCATGTGCAGTAGTAGCGTGCCTGTGTTCAAATGGCGTGCATGTGCAGTAGTAGCTTGCCTGTGTCCAAATAGCATGCATGTGCAGTAGTAGCTTGCCTGTGTCCAAATGGCGTGCATGTGCAGTAGTAGCTTGCCTGTGTCCAAATGTCGTGCATTTGCAGTAGTGGCATGCCTGTGTCCAAATGGCGTGCTTGTGCCCAAGTGGCATTCCAATGCCCAAGTGGCGTGCCTGTGCCCCGAAGTCCTTAGCTCAATGTCGGGATCCTTTGAGGCCCACCTCAGCCGCGTCCTTCTTTTGATCCAGTAATGAGGGACATCCTTATAGAAGGCGAAACCCCGTTGATCATCGGGAGGACAGGAGAGAGGGGGTGGTGTCAGTTGCTGGAAAGATGGCGATCAGTAGTTGAAGGGTCGGTAATCAGTTACGTGAAAGAGAGGGTTGCTAATTCTGAGAAGAGAGATTAGTTAGGAGATAAAAAGAAAACAGATCATTTTTGCATGGTAGATGAGGTCTGAACTACCATTTCATATTCCCTTCTTTACAGAAAAATTTCACTCGGCGCTAGAACTTCTGTTCAACTGCCTAAAACTAAAACTTTTTGGTCGAATCGACTGTTGAGATGTCATGACAGTTCACCCTTGGAAGTGTCTTATGTAGGGACGCATAGTGCAGCTCATACCACTCTATTGGTAGCCATGTGGCTATGTTGATTATTGTGCCTTTAAGCTCCTTAGAAGAGACATTGTTTTACACAATGTCATTGATTTTTCAGCGGAATGATTGGCCTACATTCTTCGAAAGGCTTCGAGAAAAAAATTAATTGTCTGTCTGTCTGTTTGTTTGGTTGACTGTCCGTCCATCCGTCCGTGAGTCCGTCCGTCCGTCTGTCCGTCCGTCCGTCCGTCCGTCCGTCCGTCCGGAACTGTATTGTGCCCAATACTGGCGGTGAAGCCGATGCTTGGATACTTTTTGAGGTAAATGTACTGTTGAGGTGGCATCAGTAAAGTATCAGCAACACACCATCGGTATAGCAACTGCAATACTCCTGGCCGTGCAGTCAGTACCCATTCCGACTTAGTGTGTACAGACAATGTTGAGTTCTGCGGTCTTTTTTGTTTCAGCATTGCGCAGAAGGCTGTGCCCGGCCTGCTAAGCAGCACTCTCTGTCTTGTACCCTAGAGCAGCCACATATGTATGTACGCTCAGTGTACATACAAACCTGCCTCGTTCCCTATCCGTTACAGACTCAACGAGTATATGCATATCTTCAGAGGTTAAAATCTACTCCCCGTGCTCCTCAATTTGATTGGAGGTTCTAAGGAACAAAAAAAAACTTAATTCATCTACCAACGTAACTTAATCCAACCTGTGTCTAGTCAGCTTACCGAGGATGTTTTGGCAAACAATCGCAACTTCTTCTAATTTATCTGCTGTTCCAGAATATCAACATCATGTAAGATCTTTAGCTTCACGTTCCTCGTTGATGGTTATACCGGACTATGAAATCACCCTACAGGAGCCTCACTATAAGAATATCTGGCTTTGTGAAAGAGAATATCAACATCGTGTAAGGTCTTAGGCTTCATGTTCCTCGTTGATGGTTATACCGGACTATGAAA
Source organism: Gammarus roeselii (assembly GCA_016164225.1). Classification (NCBI taxonomy): domain Eukaryota; kingdom Metazoa; phylum Arthropoda; class Malacostraca; order Amphipoda; family Gammaridae; genus Gammarus; species Gammarus roeselii. The sequence continues at coordinate 13,402 of SDVV010001857.1, forward strand.
TCACCCTACAGGAGCCTCACTATAAGAATATCTGGCTTTGTGAAAGAGAATATCAACATCGTGTAAGGTCTTAGGCTTCATGTTCCTCGTTGATGGTTATACCGGACTATGAAATCACCCTACAGGAGCCTCACTATAAGAATATCTGGCTTTGTGAAAGAGAATATCAACATCGTGTAAGGTCTTAGGCTTCATGTTCCTCGTTGATGGTTATACCGGACTATGAAATCACCCTACAGGAGCCTCACTATAAGAATATCTGGCTTTGTGAAAGAGAATATCAACATCGTGTAAGGTCTTAGGCTTCATGTTCCTCGTTGATGGTTATACCGGACTATGAAATCACCCTACAGGAGCCTCACTATAAGAATATCTGGCTTTGTGAAAGAGAATATCAACATCGTGTAAGGTCTTAGGCTTCATGTTCCTCGTTGATGGTTATACCGGACTATGAAATCACCATACAGGAGCCTCACTATAAGAATATCTGGCTTTGTGAAAGAGAATATCTACATCATGTAAGGTCTTAGGCTTCATGTTCCTCGTTGATGGTTATACCGGACTATGAAATCACCCTACAGGAGCCTCACTATAAGAATATCTGGCTTTGTGAAAGAGAATATCTACATCATGTAAGATGTCAGGCTTCACGTTCCTCGTTGATGGTTATACCAGACTAGGAACTGTCACCCAACAGGAGCTTCACTGTAGGAATATCTGGCTTTGTGAAAGAGAATATCAACATCGTGTAAGGTCTTAGGCTTCATGTTCCTCGTTGATGGTTATACCAAACTATGAAATCACCCTACAGGAGCTTCACTGAAAGAATATCTACCTTTGTGAAAGGAAGAAAGGGAGAAAAAAGTACAGACGGACACCTCCAGCGCATTGAGAACCTAGAGTTTGTCGTGCCCTTTTAGGTACATAGGATGGCATCCCTGACCATCGTCCAATATCTCTCTCTGTTTCTCTGTTGCGACAGAAGCTGCGGCGGGCAGCTGGCTGGCTGGCAGTTCGCTGGCTGGCTTACTGGCTTAGTGGTTGGCTAACTGACAAGCTGGCTGCTTGGTTTAGTGTCGTACTAACTGACCGACGCACTGGCTTTTTGGTGGAGGTGACTGATGGCGGTGGTGATGAAGGTGGTGGCCCTGGTCAGCCAAGAGGCCACGCTAAGCCTCCAACCCTTGATCTCTCCGGCGCCCCGTAGACCTCTTCGGTCACCGCCTGGTGAACCCTCCTCCTGTGCCTTGTCTGCTCGGTTACCACTGCCATGCTCTCTATCTGCCGGGTCCCAATGGGTGCAGCTGCGATACAAAACCTTGCTAGCTTGTTTGCAGCAGCTCCTCTATTGGCCTCTATATTAAATATTGATATGGCACTTTGGCATCACCTTTAATTGCGAGTAAAGATGCACTCTTGTTATTACTGAGTGTCACTAACAGTGACATTATTGTTAATACTGTCACCTATAGTGGCACTAATGTTCATAGTGTCAGTTTGGACCACTGCAATAGAGGCTGCAACTAACAACCCTGCAGGTGTAATGTGTTGCTGCTGCTGCAGGTGTTGCAGCTGTTGCAAATTTTATTGCTGTTTCTGCAACTGATGATGCAGCTGTTAATGCTTCCGTTATCCCTGGGCTTCCCCCGCTTCAGTACTACCAATGTATCACTGCTGTAGCAGGTTGCATGTGACCTCCATAGCAGCGACAGCAGCAGCTGCACAAGCCATGATGGGTGCAAGTTCTGCAGGACGGGTGCCCTGTGCGTCAGGATGCCAATATTGGGGACAACAGTGGCTGCTCTACCGGTGAAGGAGCAAGTATACAATGAGAGGCGCAGCGCAGCGAGGGGCGGTCCCCCCCCCCTCCTTCCTCTTCTCACCTTAACTTTGAGGCCCAAAATTTTGAAGAAACAGAAACCGAATGTTTATAGAGACAGCTTTTAAAACGGTTCATGCATGTAAAAAAAATCACCCTTCATCCTAATGGGAAAATTCTGGCTACGCGACTAAATCGAATCTGCAGCATAGATATGCTTCTACATATTTTGGTTACGGGCCTAAACGAATGTGTAGCATAGATGTGCTCCTACATATTCTGGTTACGGGCCTAAACGAATGTGTAGCATAGATGTGCTTCTACATATTCTATTTACGGGCCTAAACAAATGTGTAGCATAGATGTGCTTCTACATATTCTGGTTACGGGCCTAAACGAATGTGTAGTATAGATGTGCTTCTACATATTCGGGTTACGGGCCTAAACGAATGTGTAGCATAGATGTGCTTCTATATATTCTGGTTACGGGCCTAAACGAATGTGTAGCATAGATGTCCTGCTACATATTCTGGTTACGGGCCTAAACGAATGTGTAGCATAGATGTGCTTCTACATATTCTGGTTACGGGCCTAAACGAATGTGTAGCATAGATGTGCTTCTACATATTCTGGTTACGGGTTTAAACGAATGTGTAGCATAGACGTGCGTATACATATTCTGGTTACGGGCCTAAACGAATGTGTAGCATAGATGTGCTTCTACATGTTCTGGTTACGGGCCTAAATGAATGTGTAGCATAGATGTGCTTCTACATATTCGACCAATGACTTGACGCCAGCCCTTCACCAACACTTCAGCACTGCATATATGGAAGATAGGCAGAAGCTGGGGAAGGGTGAGTCACACTGACGCAGCAAAACAGTGCCCAGCAACTCATGGGCGGGAGACTGTCTACGTGGGTCCAGGCTCGGTTCCGACAGTCTTCCAGCCTGCTTGTTTGTACTCTCATATGTTGATCTGACTTTAAATAATCTACTTATATATAAATGTAAAAATTTGTTATTTACGTTTCCAAACTCAAAGTTGAGTGTTTCATAATGTTTGATCATGCTTCTGTATTTTGGTTTTGTTACAGGTCACAGGTAGAAGGTACATCTATATGTACAGTAAACCATCAAAAAATCAATCCTTTTATCAGCTGGATCACCCTTCGATTACGTTCGTATATTTTGTCATTTCTAATTGTAGACATTTGTACTCTGTATTTCTGTCCATTTGACACCAAGCACGGCGCGCCACTGCCCTGAGGTCGTTATGGTGTTTTATAGCCATTACGTCGTTAATTGCAGTGAAGGTGGAATGAAGACGCTTATGTAGATATTATTATATTGAAGATGGTAACCGTAAAACATGGTAAAGCTTATCACAGTATATGGGTCCAACTCAAATGAGCATGAATAATTGTATGTAAGTATTGCAGAATGGCAGGACCATAATAGCACGACCATAATGGCAGGCCCATAAAGGCAGGACCATAATGGCAGGATTATAATGGCAGGACCATAATGGCAGGACCATAATGGCAGGACCATAATGGCAGGATTATAATGGCAGGACCATAATGGCAGGACCATAATGGCAGGACCATAATGTAGTAATTGGCCATTTGAACACTACATCCCATCCTGTGAAAGGATACGACACAACACATATAAACACTGAAAAAAAGCCTTTGAAACAGACCTGTAATGATCAGGAGCAGTATTCACATATATTCTGATCAGAATCTTATGATGTTTACCTCCGCCCATGAAGTGTTCCTGGTTTGGTTGTTCTCTACCGACTGAGCTGGAGGCCATTTTGCCCTCGTTTAAATACTCGGCGGGTGACCCTTAACGTGCGCACTGTCAGCCACCCAAGCTATACTAGCCGTATATGAGGAGATTGGTACAGGTTTGTGTTTGTAAGCCTCATCTCAAATGATTCCTACAGCCGCAATAAGGCTCGTACAAGTCTATAAATTTATGTTAACATGATGATCGATACACAGGACACAACCAATATCTTCCAACCAGAAAAAAATGACGGTATGATTGTTGAATGCGGAGATGTTCGATGGAAGAGGACAGTCGACAGTTATTGTTATATAACTAAGCATGGGTATTTCTTTTCCTGAGAAGGAGAGTATCACAAGATAGCCTGTCTTTATTACTACAAACTGCATTAGATCATTGTATGCATCAAGTATGCATCAAGTATGCATCAAGTATGCATCAAGTATGCATCAAGTATGCATCAAGAAACACAAATGACACTCATGTGGCACCATTCTCTGAGGCAGGTTCTGGGCTGCTCAGAGCAGCGAAATATTAATCCATTCCAGGCATGTGTACTCCCGAGGATGATGTAACCTACACGTGGGAGAGCGGTGGAAGAGGAATGCATGCATCCACATCGAGACATATATAGAGGCTAGCTAAACTAAATTTTTTCTCCCTGTTTTAGGGTATCCATTTCCTGAAGTTATCTTTTAGTGTTCCCAACATTGCGAGGACGGATCCCAACATTGCGAGGATGGATCCCAACATTGCGAGGACGGATCCCAACATTGCGAGGATGGATCCCAACATTGCGAGGACGGATCCCAACATTGCGAGGATGGATCCCAATATGTAATCAGCAGCTGAAATGGTTCCAATCTTCTCTCTGCCTTTTCCAGAACAGCTTTTCTGGGATATGCATTTTCTCCGTGGCAACAGATGTGTTGATTGCAAATGCAAGAGCAATCAAACAGCATTTGCCTGTGCAGAATAGGGTTCTGTTGGATTTCTGAAGAATATTCCAGGTTCCTTAAGAATCGAAGGGCGTACGTGAAGAATTGGTCGTGCTGCAAGAAAAAAAAACATTGCATTGCACTGCGTTGAACTAAAAAATTAACTACGAATCTGCACGATTTTGAAACCATGTTACCATGTTCGTAAAGTGTTCGGTTCGCCCACATGGAGTTAACACTCCTTCCACTTTGAACAATTTATTAGAAACAACTCCCTCGCTCTCACAAGTTTCATTCATATTTTTCTTATCCATGTATGATATTTTGTGAACTTTCCCACAGTCACGTGTCTTTGAGTGTTGAGATCAGAACCGTTGATTCACTGAACAAATTGATCATCGTGTTCGATACATGATTGCAACATCTGGTGGACGAAATTTCGGTTTCCAAATCAGTCTTCTTCCATAGCCCCAATTTCGTTATTGTAGCTCCTAAAAAAATACAACGAAACCATTTAAGACTTTTCTTGTTTTACAGCAGATCTAACCCTAATTTCTTGGAACAACTGCTCCTATATTTTTAATGAGTCCCTAACGCTCGAAGTATTTTTTTCACTAAAATGTTGCGTCTTCTTAGTCTGCCGTTGTTACCATCAGATGCATCCTTTCATCTCATCACGCTTTTCCCCTCTCTATCCATAATACTACCCTCGCCCCTCCTCACCCGCTCTCCACTCCCCCTTGCCCTCTGCCTCCTGCCCACACCTCCTTGTCCACTCCCCCTTTGACCTTCCTCGTGCCCGCCACACGCCGAACCGGTTGCCCAGCTACTCTCCCACCCTCACCCAACCGCTCCCTCCCTTCCCTTCAATTTTGTTCTCTCCCACACACCCGACCCTCTCCTTACTCTCTAACTCCCTTCACTCCCTTCCCCACCCTAACCCATCCGTCCCCATCCTCATCAACACGCCCCACCCGTTTCTTCCCTCGCCCACCCGCACCCCAAATGCCGACATTATCCTCCCATCTTCCGAGCATCGCCTCTCCCCTCCCTCCCCAACCGACCAAGCAACTCTCCCACTATTTTCCAGCCTGAACTGTCTGAGTGTCTGCAGTGTCCCATTTTCTCTGAGTCGCTCCTCATGGCTGTCTGAACATGCCGTTATGTGAGCGTCAAATAATCAACATCGTTCCAATATAAATGTACTAGTTGACCTACTTTATATGAATGGTCGTCCAACACTACAAAGAACATCGTTTTTTGTAAGTAGCAGATTCCAATAAGTACCGCGTGTCCGCTTCACACCAATAATAACATGTACGCGCTTCCGGAATATTTAATTTAAATATAATGACCGGGACCTTGCTGTATTATAAGCATGAACGCTTCCAAAAGTGCAACAACACTTTTTTTTTATGGAGGAGATTTAGAAACAAAGGGGTTTTGATATGAAGGCATAAGAATTTGAAACAAAGGGGTTTTGATATGAAGGCATACGAATTTGAAACAAAGGGGTTTTGATATGAAGGCATAAAAATTTGAAACAAAGGGGTTTTGATATGAAGGCATATGGATTTGAAACAAAGGGGTTTTGATATGAAGGTATATTAATTTGAAACAAAGGGGTTTGATATGAAGGCATATAAATTTGAAACAAAGGGGTTTTGATATGAAGGCATATGAATTTGAAACAAAGGGGTTTTGATATGAAGGCATATGAATTTGAAACAAAGGGGTTTTGATATGAAGGCATATGAATTTTTTGTTCCAGTGCCGTATTTAAAAATTACTCTGATTGTCTTCATTTCTTTTAATATTCGCCCAAACATCATGAATACGTAACCCAAATCGAAGAAGAGCTTGGACAAACAAGGGACCTACGTAAGTGTGCATGGTTGTTCTACTGCACCTCCAGTATACCTTCTAACTAGCTATCTCAAAAATATTCTACTGATGTTCCTGTACATTCTGTGAAATTTACTGATAATTTATTAGAGTGTATGGATATTTTATCACAGTACTCTAGTCGCAGCTGGCCCACTCGCCACGTAATCTGTGAACGGCCACGCTATCTCTCCTCCATTTAACTCCTTATTCCAACCACAGGTGTTCCTTCCATTCACACACGTCAGTGCTGTGATCGTGCCACGCTATCTCTTCTCCTTTTAACCTCTCATTCCATGCACAGGTGGTTCCTTCCATTCACACAGGCCAAAGCTGTGAACGTGCAAGGCTATCTCTTCTCCTTTTAACCTCTCATTCCAAGCACAGGTGTTCCTTCCATTCACACACGTCAGTGCTGTGATCGTGCCACGCTATCTCTTCTCCTTTTAACCTCTCATTCCAAGCACAGGTGTTCCTTCCATTCACACAGGCCAAAGCTGTGAACGTGCCACGCTATCTCTTATCCTTTTAACCTTTATTCCAAGCACAGGTGTTCCTTCCATTCACACACGCCAAAGCTGTGAACGTGCCACGCTATCTTTCCTCTATTTACCCCTTTATTCCAGCCCGCCACGGCCTTCCTTCTGCACAAACACGCACACACACACACACATACACACACACACACACACACCTGTTCCAAGACATGTAGCGATGCCCTAGGGCATGGAATGCTAGTCTGGGATTAGTGATCCTTGCCCGCCCGTCTTGGTGCATGTACGTGTTTTACGGTAGTGGTATTGGCATGGTGTGCGCAACAGAAATGTATGTGCGTGTTTACCTTGCCAGGGGTAGAGGTGGAAGGGGGAGGTTACCATAGGGTAAAAGATAAGGGTTGTGAACCGATCTGGGCGAAATGTATCTTGAAATGAATCGAAATACAGTGTATTCAATGCGATATGGGCAAACCACGCTGAAATACACTTCTGTTGTATTTTCAACGTATCTGTTGCCTGGTATGGTGTGAACGGCGTGTGCTGGCTCAAATCGGGTCCCTCTGAGGCTCTAGGCCACCTGGGGAGGTTCGGGAGGGAACACACCCAAACGAAACGCTTGTTGTTCAGGCACAACTCGCGATTCCCACAGTTTACAATAGCAGCGGCCAGGCTAGTCCTCATTGCTTGCGGAAAGGTTTCGGTGCGCGTTACGTGCGCTCTGTAGTTTACCTGTAGCTTGAATACACGCTTTGCTTGCAGCAGCAATGCAGTGTAGCTTGGAGTCCGCGTGCTGAGTAATGCAAATTGTAATTCTCATTATACATCGAATCATATTTTTACCACAGTAAAATCAAAAATTGCATTGTTTTGAAAAACTCCAAACTGCAAACAATGGATGGTGGTTTATATATTTGCATACTTTCTGTTTTATAAGCTCTGCTTGTAGATCAGAGCTTTGAAGCTTCGGGCACTAAGCACCGTGGTAAGTTGATGCATGTGATCAAATGTTTTACTAATCAGGTTTTTGTGAAACTCTGACTTAGGGATATTAAAGACTTTTAACTCATACACCTCGAAATAATAGAATCTCAAGAGTTTTTGTGCTACGACAATTTTTTTACGCTCTAGCAGAAAAACGAAGGATATACAAATTTAATTTCAGTTCCCCTCCAACAGCAGAGCGAGGATGTCTGACGCAACATTGATCTCATGACGGTTACCCCTGCATAGTACTTGATTAGTGAACTTGGTAGGTATCCCCATGGCATTACCAAACTGGCTAAGCGAGTGGAATCGAGTAAAGCCAAACAATTGAACGTAATACAATATCTAGTTTAACCGAAATATCCGGAAAAGTTAACCTCTCCCTACAGCTTTTCGAAATTGTTTCTTCTTTAATCAGAACAAAGCAATAGCACGCTCTTGGTTTAATGAAGGGGATCATTCCTTACACAGGGAAAAAGGTAAAGAGGCAGCACAAATAGATACCTCTCTCCTTGTATCACCCAGGTGACATCACCGCTTCAAATTACTTAGTTGGTTCCGTAACTCAATATATTTATACTAACATCTTATATAACCAGCACCTTTGAATAAGGTAATGGAATTCACAGACTGGTTCAAGCTGTCAAAGTCGCCGACACTGCAACAAAGCGCTTACAGGTAGAGGGCACCTCTGATTTCGTCATCCTGCCTATAGTCGCTCGCATAGCTCTATCCCCGATGATGAGGTGAGTAGGCTCATCCATTGACACCAACCATTTTTTGAGTGAACACACTCGTTGTTAATTTCATTTGGTACCAATATAAATGTTGTAGTCAAGCATGCATGTTTTCTTCATGAACATTTTTTGTTTCGTAGTAATTTGGCCGTACTCTGTTGGTGGCGTGGCTGCATGCAACTCTTATTGCTGGGGTCCAGTCTCTACAACTCTTCCTTCTGTGCGTCGGTGTTAATCACCAAAGGCAAGTATGAAGAAAATCACATTTCAAATCTTGATGACGGACGAGTATTGGAGGCCTCTCTATTGGGTATATTTGACCCATTAAAAAACTTGACCTCTGAGTAGGATGAAGGTAATAAGGATCAACTGGATGGAGCCGATCATCGGAGGTTCAGGTAACTGATTTGGGTTATATTCCTGTCATTTTGCATTGCTTCATGTGCAAGGAAGAGAACGCATCAACACGTTCAACGGCGGTTTTTTCTTCAAAATTTTCGTTACATAATTTTCCCACCTTAATCTGATCCTTCCTCCACAACCTTCACCATTTTACTCGCCACGCTGCCATCATCTTTTTGGCACATGATCAACCTCACTTTTTGTTCTTATATTTTGCCTAACTGTTTGTCTCTTATGCACCAATCACCCTCAACTGTTCCGTATACTTTTGCATCTACGCTTCACCTATACCTGTTGACCTCATCATACCTCTTCAAGCTCCCCAATCTTTTTGCTCCTCTAACTTCGCCATATGCCTCTTTGTTTTCCCCATATTTTAGCCCCTCTGCCCTCTTTCTCCCAAAGAACACAAGTCTCTCAAGTGGCTGCTGCCGGCCAGCATTGTCATGGTAATGCAACAGCGAGCAGACGCTGGATGGTACTACCCTCCGTCCTCTCCTTTCCCCTAAGGAATTTATTCTCTTTCTTGCTACATCGGTTCCCGTTTCTCTTCAACTTGAGTATTCAACTCCTTGGACTCGGCACTACTTGCTGTTTTCCTCTAGGTAGGCTTCCACGTATACTACCAAACTCCAGTGTTTTTTTATCCGCTGTGTACTGTACTTATTTTTGTATCATAAGGATAAAATGGATTCAAGTTTTCTTCACCTATGTTCATTTCGGTTACAGGTACTTCCCTACTCGATTGCCTGGTGCATAATCTTGACTGATTAATAGGTTCTAAATGGAATTACTAATGAACCTTTACGCGTTCTTATCTTTTTTACTTTTGATAAGGGTAGAGGCACTAATGATCAAACCTTAATCGATGTAGTTCCCAAGTCGCGACACTCGAAGGCGTCCACCAGCGATGCCTCTTCCTAGCTGCTCTGTTTTCCCCAAATAACAATCCTTGAACATTAGATCTTGTCTTAGGAAGCTTCCAAGATGGTATTCCACTCCTCCGTCCATGCACTCCCTCCCTATATCCTGCTATTACTTCGGCTCCCGCATCATCTCCGGGCCGCATTTTGGCACTTAGCTGAGTTTCCGCCCCTCCACGAATCATAAGGATAAAAGAAGTTGTTGTGAGGTTGCTCAGCTCCGTCAGCATGGGTCTGCTTGACTGTGCTTCTGAAGAAATCCAAAGGCACCAAGCTCGAATGGTCGATACACACCTCACATTACGCATCAACATTTCGCCTAATACAATCTTGTGGAAATCAAAGCCTCCATCTTAACGATGTGGGTTGATTTTTGTGAGATGAAACTCAATTTCGTTTGCAACAAATCCACTTTTGTAGCATGAAACTAGCCCAATTTCGTCTGTAACGAACTCTTTGGTTTCAAACGAACCCAATTTCGCCTGAAACTAACCATATTTCACCTAAAACTAACCATATTTCGCCTAAAAGTAACCATATTTGGCCTGAAGCTAACCCAATTTCGCCTAAAACTAACCCAATTTCGCCTAGAACTAACCCAATTTCGCCTAAAACTAACCTAATTTCGTCTGAAACCAACCCAATTTTGCCTGAAACAAACCCAATTTAGCCTGAAACTGATTCAATGTCCTCCAGACCTAACCCAATTTCGTTTGAAACTAACCCAATTTCGTTTGAAACCAACACAATTTAGTTTGAAACCAACACAATTTAGTTTGAAACCAACACAATTTAGTTTGAAACCAACACAATTTAGTTTGAAACCAACACAATTTAGTTTGAAACCAACACAATTTAGTTTGAAACCAACACAATTTCGTCTGAAACCAATGCAATTTCGTTTGAAACCAACGCAATTTCGTTCGAAACCAACACAATTTCGTTCGAAACCAACACAATTTCGTTCGAAACCAACACAATTTCGTTCGAAACCAACACAATTTCGTTCGAAACCAACACAATTTCGTTCGAAACCAACACAAT